>SKCR01041335.1:0-141537 GCA_019454045.1 Zanthoxylum bungeanum | reverse complement strand
TTCTTCTTAACTTGTTAGGGAAATTTCTGAGTTGTTTCCCTCTTCTTTCCTTCTTCTTTTTCTTCTATTTTTTCTTCTATTCTTCTTCTTCTCTTCCACACTTCTCTCTCTCTTTTTCTCAAGATTTTTTGGATGTAGGAATAGTATCCACTTTTTATATTAGGGGCCATTTCTAATTGGTATCTTTGAAAAAATGTTGAGAAACTTAGAGATTTCTCTATATAAGTCCACGAGCACTATTTATCTAAAATTTTAAGTTACATTTCGGCCTATTTCAGGTTCGCATCTGGAAAAATATTCATCATGAAAGTTGTAGGTCTCGATCTTAGATTTCCGACGATATAAAATTCATAAAATTTAGAGTTTGTATGAAAATGTTACGGCCCAAATACCATGGGCTGTCCAGAGTGGAACATTGTACCATCTCATATCAGATTCTCAAAGAATTTTTCTATTGATCCTATAGTCATTTCATAAGTATACATGTGTCTAAATATAATTTATATTATGTGATACTCGTCCTACAGTTTAACAGTATTTGTGACTTCCGGTCATTATAAATTCTCCCCCCTAAATAGGATTCGTCCTCAAATCCTTTCTAATGCTCAGCTTGATACTACGACCTCTGGGAATTTCTTGTCTTGATATACTCTATTCGATTCTTATAGCTGAAATCTTAATCCTTTGAAGTCTTCTTTAAAGCCCTTTATTCTCGTATAATCTACACACTATCTATACAGAGATGTATTCGATCACATAATTTATTATCTATAAAACTTATCCATCTCTTATTCTTCCCCTTCATGACATCCTAACAAGATGTAACTTCATCTCTCAAGATCTGAACCCTTGTTCTTCTCGAACTTGTGTCCAAGTGGATTACTTTTTTCTATCTGACACTCTATGATTGTCTTTTACTTATTTCATTCTTTTCTTTAAGGGCTTAGTACTTCTTTAAGACTTCTTGGATAACCATTCATTCTATATTTGTTTGCACGAAAGTATATTCAACTTGTAGAATCCCAAGTAAACTTGTTGCATTTATGATAATATAGACCTATCCATGGGTGTTCTACATGAATCGTTTATTTTCATCTCTTATCTCTATTGCTAGGATATTACTAACTTTTAGATATCGCTTGAGGCTTCTGTGATTCCTTGCAGTTATCATACCATTACTATATTTTATACCACAGTCAATAACCTTATGTTTTCCTCGATTTTAAGTATACCTCAAGTTCTTCACTTCCTTTTTTATAGTATAATTCCCTTAATGGTCTTACTGAGTGTATCCTTAATTTCTTTCTTATCCAACGTTTTCCCATGTTGAAGGATGATTATGTCTCATGTCATTAGGTTTCTTCACATTCCACCACAGTTCTAGAACAAAGATAATCCTTATTGCTAATGAAATGATCGTCCCAATACATTTCCAGTTTTACTTGCTCAGTTTGATCTTAGCATTTATTCACTCGGTTTGTCTATTTTCTTATTGTTATATTTCAATTACTTATGGGCTTCAATCTTTAGGTTCTACTGTCTTTATCTTTATATTCGTTACTAATATAAATCTGATCATCCTTCTTTTGCACCGCCTTGTTCCCTTAACCTTCTTGTACTTAGAATTTCTTTCTTCAATTATTCCTATAGTCTCATCTTAATTTCCTTGGACATCTTTATGTTCTTCCTCAATAATTCCATTCCTAGTCATATTTTCTCTTATTGCATAGCCTGGGAACTTATAAGTTATACTTACTACCTTCATTTTGTTTATTATCTGATAGAATTCTCTTATTTCGACTCTTATAAAACCTATTATTCTGTGGTACTACTTAACTATGTAAAGTTTATTTTTGTATTTGTGTACCTTTGTCATTATCTTTTCTATTTTCGTTCTACTAGGATAGTCCTATCTCCAAATATTTTACTTGTCGTTTATCTTCTTTTCTGCTTTATTCTATATCTGGGACTTTTGCGGTCTATGCCTCTGTTTCCTGGTACAAAAGGGTATCGTCCTTTACATATCTCTAGCCGTGTCTAACACTGATTCTTTGATAATTCCATTATTGCCTGACTAATTCTTTCTCTCTTAATCATCTCGTATAAACCATCTTTCTTCTAAATATTTTACTTAGCACCATTTTCTCCTTCTATTCCGTTTTTTTACTTTATCAAAAGATTTTATATTTCTGTCCTACTTTTTCTGCATTTCCATTTGTTTCTAGGAATATTCTGGAGGTAAATACTGAGGTCCATCTTTGCTTCTATTGTCTATCAAGGGTTGGGAGGGTGGGGCTTGGTCCCGAAACCTTTCCAGTTGTGCTAACCTCACTAACTACCCATGCCATACTTGCACGCCCTGTTTATCTATAAGTCTGGGACTCTTATATTTACTAATGTCAGTTTCCCCACTAAGATTCTTCTACTAGATACTATCTGAATTGTCTCATGTTTCCACTTCACTCTTGATTCGCTTCTTAAATATCGATCATACTACCTTTATTATGAACCTTTTCTAAAATCATGCTTTCTAAAAGCTGCATTATGCTTCCTATATACCTTTCCCTATCAGTCTCTGTTACTTAACCACCTTAGGTAATCATTTTTTTCTCAGCGTCCTACTATACTCCCTCTTGTTATTCCTCCTTAAGAAGCTTACTCTGCTACATAGATTTCTTCCTTATCTCAGTTCCTTAGACTCCTTACGTCTTTACTATCTTGGAAACTCTATCAACTTCGATTGCTTAGGACATTTCTACTAAATTTTTGGTTCAGGTGTTGCTCTCTATCTATTTCCTCCTTCTCAGTACAATGATACCCTTTATGAGTTATCTATTATACTCCTGAGAGTCGCTTTCTCTGGTCCCTTCGTACGTTTGAGCCTTAACTTCCTTAAAGGTTTCCAATTCAACGATGACTCCTATGTTTGGCTTGACTCACTATGACTTCCAACTATTCTATCTCATGCTTCTTATCTATATTCCTTTGAACTCTTTGGCTTGGCTATCTAGCCTTTTCTCGATTCGTTTATCATGTCAAATGCATTTCTTTACTGGTTCTTTTCCTTACTAATCTCTATATTGAAGATGATTACATACTTCCCATAGGGATCTATGAGTATGAATTTCTATTATATTCATAAACTTGGTGATAGTGTAGTTAGGTGTCTATAAGCTTACTTAGAGGTTGAGGCTACTGAAAGGGAAACTTACTATTCGTTCCATTGGAAACCACTTTGACTATATCATATATTAGGATTCCTTAATATTTATCGAACATCCAAGGTTTTCATATTCTTACAGTCTCCAATCTATGTTGTCTGTGTCACTATACACTATAAATTTCCTTATCACTAACCATATCTTTGGTATTGTTTCCAAATCATGTCTTTTAACTCTAAGTCATGCTACCGAGGCTAGTCGTGGTTCATCTTATGGGCTACCCTCTAGACCTCTACTCTTACTAAGGTCATAGCTATGTCACTCTGATCTTATTAAATGCTACAGATCTTGCATCTAATCTTACTATCTGCATTTGTATATTTCATTAAATCCTAAGTGTTTCTAACTTATTGGGTATAATCTCTCTAAACTTACATGTGTTTCTACTGACATTGGTCTGATCTCCGAAATCTCCTTGGTCTTTCCCAAGTAAACTATCCTTTAAATTCACTACTTCTGCCTTAGAATATTGGCATCATACAAACTAGGCTCACGCGGTTATTTCTTTCTATGTTGGCATAGGTTGGGACAAGTATTTTATATCTCTAAGAGCGTTGTCATTTCTTGTTCTGGTATTCTATATCTTGATGAAGCCTATTACTAATGTAGGGTAGGTATGCGATAAACTCCTACAAGACAACTTCCTCTACCAATATTACTAAGGGGTGATACTCTGGGTAGTTTAAGGTCGCATCTGTGTCGGGTCGCTTAGAAGAAGGTAGCTAATCACCTCAATTTATGGCCTTTATTTGCTTGCTTGCTTGCGGGTCTGGGTTTGGGGCTTGTAATCTCTTCTCCCCTTATTTGACATCTCAGATCTATCAGGACTTCCATGTCTAAATCTGATTTCTTACATCTCTTATGCTTTTGACTATCCTTTGTTATTCGGAGGGCTTGCCATCTGTACGGGGTACTCAAAGGCTAATGATCTAGCTTGAAGGAACTTTTTAAAGAGGAAAGGAATCTTATGAAAGAGAAAACATCTTACATGGGTCTATTTGGCACTTTTACTCTTACTCAAGTTTGCTATATTTCTCTTTACTGCTATAAGTTCTAGTGTTCTCTTTATCATATATTTCTGTATTTCTTCCACTTACTATCTCTAGTTACTTGAGCATTTCCATAACATTCTTCACCTTTCTTTCTAGCTTTCTCTTTCTCTTCCTATTTTACTGGGTGAATATCCTTAGAATTTTACTGTCTATCTTCATAACTTACCTTAGACATTTAGAAAATGAACCAGGGTAACTACGGAAGGAATCTCAAAGAATACAGTTACATTGTAAGGAGAGATAGTTGAATAGTTCAGAAATTCTTACTAACCTATCTGTAGAACTTTGAGAACGTACTCGAGGATCGGATACTGGAGAGGTAGTATCTTGCATACTAGTATCCCGGGCATACTACGTATACAAGACCTCATCACTCTACCCACTGCAGTCACTGACTCCCTTGACCATTCTCTGATACCATCTTTGTAACATCCCCAATCCGGGTGATGCTACCGGAAGGGAATAAGTCGTACTATCCCCTTGAGCCTATGAATTCCTTACAACTGCTATTCTTATTTCATATATAAATTCATACAAGCGACTATTACCCAACTCGTCAACCATGAATGCATAACACACTTCATACTAAGTACTCAATTTTATTACATATTACAACTCTGACAGTGACCATTTATAATGCATTACATATGTAATCTTTACGATATAACATATATGTCACATGATATTTCCTGACTCAGACTAAATTGAACTCTATCCCTGACTTGACCTGGTGGACCAAATTCCTAGTGATTGCCATTGGTATCCATCCTCCCGAGCTCGTCCTCCGAGTGACCTGCAAAAACAAAGAAACTGGGAGTGGAGGTTAGATCATTTGCACGATCTAAGTGAGTGGACAATTAAAACAAAACTGATGTACTTTTATAAAAACTTTTGGTTCTAAAACCAAAATTTTCATCAAAAAAACCATCTTTTTTCTGAAAAATCTTTTCTTATTTGAAAATACCATTTTTCCTGCAAAACTTTTATGTGAAAGCTTTTCTGTCTGCAAACTCTGATTCTTTTCTGTGAAACTAAATTTTCTTTCTAAAATTGTTTTATAAAACTTTCATTTCTGAAAACCACATCTTTGAAAAACCTTTTCTCTAGAAATTTGTCACTGCATCTCAAACATGCTTAATCAAAATATAACTGAAAGTGAACTTGGCTAACGTCCTAAGTTCGAAAAGTAAGTTCGATATGAAAAATAACATAATGAAAGTCATCTTAAGGGAAAAATGTCCACTCACAGATTTTGGAATCTGGCTGGTTTTGTATCCCTTCATTGAATAAGATTATGGTTCCTGTTGATAATGTGTAATCGGAAACTTAATTAGCATTTAAGTTGTAGAATAGACTTTGGAACTTGGCAAAGTTGATTAGTACTTCTAAATGTTATCACTACAAGGCTTATCGTGTTTGCGATACAATAAAACATGAGTTTATGAGTTGATACGAGATCCGTAGGGTGGTCTCTAACACGCTAGGGTGCAACTGAAATAAACTAAAACTGGTTGGGGAAAATTTTGATCACGCGTCGCGATGCTGCCAATTGGGCGTCATGAAGCTTACACCTGCTGAAGAACCAGTGAGCATCCTTTATATATGTGTCACGACGTGAGTCTTTGGGCATTACAACGCTCACAATTCCAGAAATGAATCTGTAACAATTTCCCAAATACGCGTCGTGATGCTAGACTGTCTTCCAAGATTCAAAACTTGCTTCCCCAAAGTCTGTCTTACCCCAAATACATTACCAACACTTCTATATCACAACCATCACACAATCCATTCCATTAAACTTTAACTTCACATATTATATACCAAGTTATCCTCTTCAAATAATTCTTTAATCTCATCATTCTTGTTTTTAGCTCAACACTCAAGATTTTCAAAATTTGGCATTTAATCCTATAATCAATTTCTTTATTCAATAATCACCAAAATATAATCCTTAGCATGCCCATAGCTCTACTCTATTATCATACTCTTAGAATCTTACAATCTAAGTTTTGGGTAAAGTTTTATTACCTCATTTCATTTAATTTTTTCCATCTCTGAAGTCCTCCATGGTTGCTCTTTTTTTTCTTAACTTGTTAGGGAGATGTTTAAGTTGTTTCCCTCTTCTTTCTTTCTTCTTCTTTTTCTTCTCTTCTTCTTCTTCTCTTCCTCACGTCTCTCTCTCTTTCTCTCAAGATTTTTGGGATGTAGGAATAGTATCCCCATTTTATACTAGGGGCCATTTGTAATTGGTATCTTCGAAGAAATATTTAGAAACTTTGAGAAACTTAGAGATTTCTCTAGATAGACCTATTAGTACTATTCATCTAAAATTTTGAGTTACGTTTTCGGCATGTTTCTGATTCGAAACTGGAAAATTATTCAACGAGAAAGTTGTAAGTTTCGATCTTAGCTTTATGACGATATAAAATTCATAAAATTCGGAGTTTATATGAAAACTTTATGGCCCATATATCATGGGCTGTCCGGAGTGGAACATCGTACCATCTCGTATCGGATTCTCAAAGAATTTTCCGATTGATCCCAAAGTCATTTCTTGAGTATACATGTGTTTAAACATAATTTATATTATGTGACACTCATTCTACATGTAGCAGTAGTTGTGACTTCCGGTCGTTACAGATATGTAACGTCCCAATGTCATAGATTTGCACTTCTGGCTCTAGTTAAGTGTATGGGGGGACAACGATACGTAATGCCCTTATGCGTCAGGTTTTTAAGAGAAAGATCTCAGTGACAGATTTTCAGAGAAGAGGTTTTCAGAGATGCAGTTTTCAAAATTGAAAGTTTTATAAAATAGATTTAGCAAGAAAATATGTTCTTACGGAAAGACTCAGAGTTTTACAGACAAAAAAAATTTTCAGAGAAGTTTACAGAGAAGTTGTGTTTTCAGATAAGAAAGGCGTTTTTAGAAAAATATGGTTTTCTTGTGACAGTTTCAGTTTTAGAATCAAGAGTTACATAAAAGCATATTAATTTTATTTTGATCGTCCACTCACTTAGATCGTTCAAACGATCTAACCCCCATAGTTTCTTTATTTTACAGGTTACTCGGAGGACGAGCTCGAGAGGATGGATACTGATGGTAGTCACCAGGGTATTGGATCCATCAGATCAAGTCAGAGATATGGTACAATCAAGTCAAGTAAAGTCTAGTTCCAGATAGTTGTATAACAAGGTTGTGTATGAGTACTCATGTATAGAGTTAGTAAGATAAATATTAGTATATGTTCAGTCGTGTGTGTACTATTTTACGTACTATGTCGTGGATTTGGGCAATAGTCCCATATGTGGGGTTATAATTGAAAAGAGTATCAGTGTTGTTTGTAGTTAAAAAATCAGAGACTTAGGGGGATAATACGCGCTATTCCATGCAGGTAGCATCTCTCAGATTTGGGGATGTTATAATATGATACTGATTAATTTATCCGAATTAAAAAAAATTAAAAGTCAAATTTATCCGCCGACGCGCGCTTCCGCAGCATTTGCCTCAACATGTGATACCCTTGATTACTCATGTAGTTTCAAACTTAGTGTATGAGTGTCATACATAAGATGATTTAAGTTTGAAATCAGTAATCTAAAATAGTCCATATATAGCAAATAAAAATTGGTACTTTGTTTGTATTTTATCTACAATTGCGGTCTATTCTATAAATTTATGACTATCTTGATCTGTGATAATTTCTATGACTACATGAGAATGGACGCACCTTATATGATGTGATAATATAGGACTGGATCCTGACGAAAATGAATTTCTTTTAAGATCCGTTAGATAAAGAAATTCATATTTGTCAGTTAGATTATCATATTTGGGTTGATCTCAATTCGAGTGCACTACAAACTCTTGCATGGTAAGTTATGTCTTTTGATTTATATGGGTGAGATCGGTGAGAATTCCCGATCAGTAACTTTATACTTTGGGGATACGGTTTGATATGTAACTGTGAACATTTTACATAAATATGGAATCCACTCCTTCTTATGAGAAGTATATATGTATCTTCCTTAAGGGTTGATTTGGAACTTAAACGATTAGAACACTCAAATCTTTATTTTACGAATAAAAAGAAAAAATTAATAATAGTTATGAAAAAATTATTTATTAGATAATCAATGGTACTTAAGACACAAAAAATAATTATATAAAATGATACTCATGGAGGGTCAGCCAATATAAAATGTTTATATCGATGGATGTCGACTTAGTTTAGTTTACATAAAATATATACAGTGAAGAGAGTGAATATATAGGTTTTTAGTGGCATAACTTAATATTAATAATTTGAAATATTTGATTAAAGAATTTTAATCAATCTCTCAGAATTATTGAAGTTAAGAGTTGCGAGTTCATTTGGTACTCATGCAATTATATAATTGTAAATTATTTAATTTATATGGTTCATTAATAATTACATAATGTCACATTTGCAACCATATATTAAAATATTATTATATAGTTATCATATTAATGATTATTATATAATTATTATATATTTAATTTGTTTAAAAGTTTGAATTAAATTATTTAATTCAAAATAATTTAATTGTGTGATGACAGGAATTTACTATAATTGTTAAATTAAAATTTCTATGGCCCGGATAAAATTTTCCCAACATAATTAAATTATTTATTTGAAAAAAAAATTTAATTTAGTGGGACAATATTAAAGTATATTAAAGGAATAATTTTGGACTCTTATCGGTAACAATTTTTTGGCCTAATAAAATTAGAAAAACAAGCCCACCTTTTTGTGATACAAAGAGATAGAAATGGATTTAATTAAACCAATTAAATAAAAATCCAATTAAACTTCGTTTTGGCAATCAAGTGGCCCACCCACTCAGTCATGTATCTAGAAAATTCTACAAACTTAAAGACAAATCTTGTAGTTAAAAAATAAAATTAGAAACAAACAAACAACAAACGCCAAAAACTCCTCTAACTTATTGCCGTTTGGTGCAAGAGAAACAAACAATAAAAATCTTCATTTCCTTCTCTTATTGCCGTGAGTAGAGGAATAATAAACTAAGGGAAAACAAGCTTAATCTAGAACAAGGAGAGTATAATCAAACACAATATATAAGCTTTGGAGTGTGGGTTGAACCAAGATTAACCCCATCTTGAAGTGAGTAATGTTTATTAAATTGGTTATAGTTGTTGTTGTGTTGTATTGTGTTGGTATGTGAATATGGATGATGGGTAGCGTTGTGTTGGTATTGCAATGGTAAGAAATTAATTGTTGAGTGAGAGTTGTATTATAAGCATGTGAGTTTATAATTGAACTATCAAATTACATATAATTTGCTACAATATATAGAGCTAGCACGGGATCAGATTAACCCATAGTTTCGAGCTCCAATAATCTCATAATATTAATTAAAGGTCTTTAATTAAATATTTCAAATTATTTGTAACATCTCCGATCCGGAGATGTTACCGGCGGGGAATAGGCCATACTATTAGGGGTGGCAAAACGAATCAACGAATCGAATTGTATCGAATCATAAACGAACGAATCCAAATGTGATGGATTCGTATTCGATTCGTTTATTAAACGAATCCTAATATCATGATTCGTATTCGATTCGTTTATTAAACAATCGAATACGAATATTGTTTATCGTTTAGTCAATGATATTATTTAATAAACTAATTTACCACACTTGATTTACATTAATTCTTCATAATATATACATAGTAAATATGTAATTATATATTTACTAAAAAACCTCACCAAATATCGAAAATAGTACTTTTTCTATGATAATTAACTAAGTTCTCGAATCTTAATTAAAAATTAACAAGAACTAGTAAATAAAAATAATAAAAAAAACGAATCCTAACGAATAAACGAATCAATGAGTTAAATTCGTATTCGATTCGATTAATAAACGAATCGAATCGAATTGACCCATTTATTAAACGAATCCTGGTTTTCAAACCCGTATTCGCTTTAAAGCGAATCGAATCGAATGAATAAACGAATCTTGACCCAAATTGCCACCCCTACATACTATTCCCCAGAGCCTCTGACATACTAACTGTATACTTTGCTACTGTCTTAATTAAACTATAACCTGAACATGGGAACATTGCCCAAACTTATTAACATAAATTACAAATTCTCATAAACTTAATGTTACATACATTTCGACTCAACACTTAGTATTGAAATACAACTTTACTTATACACTTTTCTGAAACTAAACTTTGTTTGACTTGACTGAACTTTTACTCTGACTGAACTCTTATACCCTCTGACTCTGAACTGTTGGACTCAAACTCACTAGTGACTGCCATCAGTATCCGTCCTCCTGAGCTCGTCCTCCAAGAAAACCTACAACCAAAGAAAATTGGGAGTGGGAGGTTAGATCGCTATTCGATCTAAGTGAGTGGACAAGAAAACTGAAAAACTTAAATCAAAACACCAGGTTTTTAAAACTAAAATTTCAGAAAAATCACTTCATATGAAATCTCTTTTCTGAAATCTCCGTCTGAAATATTTTTAATAAAGCTGATCTTTCTGAAAATTACTTTTGAAAACTCTGGTTTCCGAAAACTATTTTCTGATTTTTGAAAACTGTGGGCTGCTCTGTATCTGAAAAACTTTGACGTATGAGGGTGTTACGTATCGTCGTCCCCCCATACGCCTAATTATAGCCAGCAGTGCAACTCCATGACTTTGGGGCGTTACGTATCGCAGTCTCCCAAAGCATGCCACTACTGTCTCTAAAACTGGTGGTCTTGGGGCTTTACGTATCGCCGTCCCCCAAGCCACAAACTATAACTGGGGGTGGGAATCTATGCTACTACCCAAGCTTTGAACTAGAGTCCAGGTACACGAACCTATGTCGTCCTCCTGGCTCTAAAACTAAGATCTAGGGGCGTTACATATCGCCGTCCCCCTAGTCCTCTACATGTGCACATGTCTCTGTCCGTCAACTCCAAGCTGTCTCAAGTTACATACTGGGGTGAGTTTTTCCCTCATGCCCTGAAAATCATAAAATCCAATTCTGAAAATATTTCTTTTCTCAAAAATATGATAGAGTATAATCTTTCATGAAATAACTGTAAATAAAATCAACTAACGCCCTAAAGCGTAAAAGTAAGTTTGTTATCAAATCAATAAAATGAAAATCAATTTAAAGGAAGAGTGTCCACTCACTGTGATTAGAAACTGGCTGGAACTGTACTGCTTCGACGAAGAAGATGGCAATTCCTGCAATGGTCTAAAGGTGATAGCTTGATCAGACTAAAAGTTACGAGAAGAATTCAAGAACTAGGCTATACCACTAGTTTTAAGTACATAAAGTCGTAATTCAATATATCATGTTGTTCTAGTATGTATTGTGAGCATAAGAAATGATTCGAGATCTTAAGGGTGGTCTCTAATACGCTGGGGTGGAACTGGAATGGTTTAAAATCAATTTGGCCAAATTTTGTCTTTGTGTCGCGACGCACATCACCCATAAACTTTCCATAATTCCAGCACGTGTCGCGACGCAAGGGTCTTCCTGCGTCGCGACGCAGACCAGCTTCCCAGTTTTCTGTATTTTCTTTCCTTATGCGATTCTTACCCAATTTCATCCCCAATGCAAATGTAATCAATCAAATACACCATCCGTCATTTCATATCAATTCTACACATACTAAACTACCATTTTATCATCATTAATTACTCATTTAATCATAAATCCTTTATTCTTAAATCAAACTTTAAAACTTTTCAAACTCAACACTTAACTCCATAACTCATCTCTTTACTAATTAATCACTAATATGCAACACATAATCATGCCTCTACAACATACATATCATCAATTTGTCAAAATCTCATAACTTAGAATTTGAGTTTAGTTTTATTACCGTATTTTTTGTTGGATCTTCATCTCTTCCATTAAGTTCCATGGATACCAAGGCTCATTTGCTTCTCTCTCTCTTCTCTTATTTCTTTCTTTCTTCTTCTTTTCTCTTTTTCTTCCTCTCCTTATTCTTCTTCTTTCCCTCTCTTTCCCTCACGTTTCTTCCTTCTCTTTGTTTCCAAATTTTATGATGAGTGAATAGTGAACCCTTTATATAGTGGGGGGTCATATGATATTTGGAAATATGGAGAAAAGTGTAGAAAAATCTAGAAAGTTTGAGATTTCTCCATTTAACCCCGAATTCACTATTCATCCAAATTTTGACTTACGTTTTTGACCAGCTTCTGGTCCGAATTTGGGAAAATATTCAACGTGTAAGTTGTAGGTCTCGATCTCAGATTTCTGACGATATAAAATTCATAAAAATCGGAGTTTATACGAAAAAGTTACGCCTCAAATACCATGGGCTATTTAAAGGGGAACACCGTACAGTCTCATCCCGGGACTTCGAGGAATTTACCGATTATCCTCAAAGTCATTCCATGAGTATATTTGAGTCTCAATATGATTTATTCTATGTGCCTTCATCCTTTTTGAAACAGTACAGTTGTGTGTAGTAGACACAACTACCGGTCATTACAAATTCTCCCCTCCTTAAATAAGATTTGTCCTCGAATCCCTTTTTAAACTTGGGATCTCACCACAGACCTCTGGGTTCACGGCCTCTCTTTCCATACCAACACTCAAAATTGAGTTCATACTCGAATCCATCTTGCTTTAGAACTCTTACTTCTCTGTAAACTGACTCATGCTCGCTTCAGTCTTTCTCTCATCTTGGCTTCTGTTTCATGCTTAATACTTTTGAACTTAGAATCGAGAAGGAAACACATTATCCTTTTTCCATATCTTCCTACTTATTGCTTTATACTACGGTCATGTCTCAACTTTTATGGTACATCAAGGAATCTCACTTCTAGACTTTTCATTATGCTCTACTTACTCCAACTCATTTCTTACTTGAGCTATTAATTCCAATGGATACTAGGTTAGTGGTTTAGATCTATATCCTCTAGCTTCTGTTGTTTAAAGTTCTTATGTCTGTCTATAAGGATATATGTCTTAAGCGTTTTCTTACTAAGAATTTAACGCTTTCTTAACTTATTTTGTATAATGACCGGGCTAGGCTTTTCTACCTATACTAACGGATCTTTTATCTATGAAGGTATCTGCATTTTCTTATAACTGGGCTCTTTTACTATAGCTTTGAATCTGGAAGGTACATACGTACATGCGTCTATACTAAGCTGCTTATCTGTATACTTATGTTCCTGGGGTGCAAGGTCAAATTCTTTATATGCCTTTTGTCCTTTATAGTTGTTCATCCAACTGGTTTATATTAAGTAAATTGGGTTCTGGTAGCTTTGCTGGAAGCTGAACTGTATGCTTACTTTTGCTTAAACATCACTTCTTGCTATAAATGGGGACCCCGACGACTCAGTTCTGGCTATAGTCCAAGTTCCTTTCATATCTTATGTTCATTGTTGCTACAAATCTGGTTACGGTGTTCCGTACTGATTTATATTCCATGTTCTAGTACTGTTCATAGGTCATCTTTCGAATACACTCGAATATCACATGCCTTAAGGATTCACTCCATATGCTAATTGCAACTCTACAATAACTTATCTCCTCGATTCCGTACTATTCTGCACATCTACCAAACCACTCATACCCGTGGCTCAGGTCGTCCCAAACCCGTAGTGGTTTGGTCAACTAAGTTTGGGACTGGGTGCTTAACGTACTTACGGGATCTAACACGTAAGAGATCTTTGGTTGCATTTCAATTCTATGAAACCTTGTAGTTACACACTTCGTCTTTACTTACTAGGCACTATTCTACTGCCGTTGTTGCTCCTCCCTAGCTTTGCTTCTAATATGTTTCCTTTGCACTATTCTTGCCTTATGCTTGTCTTATACTACACTAAGAACTCACATGGTCTATGTTTAATCCATTACTGTGTCTAATACTGGTTCCTTATGATGGGAGCGATAGTTGATATCAATTCTGGAACATTGTATAGAACTATTGATCAAAGATTGTCAGCGCCATTTGTGAAGTATTTGATACTTAATGGTTCTGATGTTTTCTTGTCAAAGAAAATTTTCTTATAACTTATAATGGGAGCGATAGTTGATATCAATTCTGGAACATTGTATAGAACTATTGATCAAAGATTGTACAAAGCATACTAAAATCAAGTTTTAAACTTGATTAAGCTTTTGTTATGAATTGTTCATAAAAGGCGCAAAATGGTTTGCGCAGAGAAAGTGAAGTGAGCTAACTAAAGGTTTGACCTTTATGGTTTGACTATGTGTGAGAAGTTACACTGATACAATCTAGAATACTGAAGTTCGAGTGCAATTAGTTAAAGATCCTTTGCAAGTTTTAGATTGGCCTATTATAATATCTAAGGCTAAAAAGCTTAGAGAAGCTATGCAAGGATTTATTTAAAGCAGAAATTATATGTTTGTGTATTCTGGTGAGGATATGATCCTCATAGGATATACAGACTCTAATTTTTAGACGGATGTCGATTTTAGGAAATCAACATCCGGATCAGTGTTTACCCTATGTGGTGGGGCCTTGTGTGGAGAAGTATACAACAATCTTGTATTACTGACTCCACCATGGAGGCTGAGTATGTAGCAGCTTGCGAAGCAGCTAAGGAAGAAGTCTGGCTCCAGAAATTCTTAGGAGATCTGGAAGTTGTTTCATATACGGATAAACTATTTACACTTTATTACGATAATAGTGGTGCAGTGACGAATTCCAAAGAACCAAGAATCCACAAAAAAAAAAGGAAAGCATATAGAAATGAAATATCATATCATCAAGGAGATTGTGAAGAGATAAGACGTAACCATCACGAAGATTGCATCTGTAGAGAACTTAGTTGATCCGTTTATAACGACCTTTTCAACTAAAGTGTTTGAAGGTCCCTAGAAGGTTTAGGATTACGTGACATGTCTCATTTACTTTAGTGTAAGTGAGAGATTGTTGGGATATATTTCATAGAGCTTCATGTAATTTTTAAACAGAACCATTTATTTAAAATAAAAGATGAATTATTCATTTATCAATTGTTTTGATTTAACCAGCCTATTATAAATTATCTAGTTTACCCTTGATTACTTATGTGCCTTCAGGCTTAGTGTATGAGTGTCATGCACAAGAGTATTTAAGTATGGAGTTAGTAATCTAAAATAGTCTATAGAGAGCAAACAAATGGAATACTTTGTTTGTTGTTTATCTATAGTTGCGGTCCATTCTATAAATGTATGGCGCCCTTTATCCTGGATCGTCCATGTGATGACATGAGAATATAGGCACATTATATAATGTGATCATATAAGACTGTACTCAGATAGAAATGAATTTCTTATAATATCCATTAAATAAAGAAATTCATTTCAATCTACTAGATGATCATATACAGATTGATCTGAATCCTGAGTGTACTACGAGCTCCAGCATGGCAGACTATGTAATTTGATTTACAAATGTGAGGTTGATGTAGAAATCTCGACCAATAACTACGTACTTTGGTGTAACATCCCGCCTTAGCAGCGATGTTACTGGCAGGAGACGGGCTAAACCTATCTCCATAAGCCTCTAATTCTAGAAAAATTTCGGCATGATATATTCGTAACATCATGCAACCTAGCCTATAGCCAGCATCCATTTACAACATGAAAATAAAATCTCGGCCTCAGGTCGGTATCTCAACATCAATGCAATCTAAGAGCCCATCTAATATGTAATGCAGACATATAAACACAATATAACCAGGGCTCCATGCCCGAAATTACGCATAAACAAAAACCTTTTTCTAAAATAGACTCGTGCTCAGCACGTTACAATATATACAAACTAAAACATAAACTACTGGACTCTTTGTTTCCCCCAAGACTTGGTTGTGACTGGTTGACTGCAACGCTGCTATCCGACTACTCTGCAACTCTGAAATCCATGGTTGACCGTTTAGGTCGCCAACCTACAAAACTCACACACTTTAATATAGTGAGTCATAAGACTTAGTAAGTAACTATGCTCATTCCTTGGGCTGCAAACATGTATAAATTCTGAATTTTGTTTCTTCATTAACTTAAGCTAGTCTCTGTCCTTAACCATTTTATCAAATATACAAACTTACTGTAGATTTCTTTTAATCTGATTTTGCAAGCTTCATATTCTGTTTACTATCTCGGTCTCTTATGGTCAGCGTCTGAAATATAGATAAGTTAGGGGTTGACAGTACCTCCTGATCAGGATCTGACTAGGTTACATAACGTCAGGGTCTGAATCATTTACTACTAAAATTAAACCAGGTCTTTATAATATAAATTACTCATTAATTTGCTCGTGTTTATCATTCTTTTCCACCATCTTAAACATTTATTTCACCACAAAATCTTATTCGATTCATTAATCGCAAAAATAACCCCATACATGGTTCATCTTTCTTTCTATCTTTCCTTAGCTTATTATTTCCATTACCTGGGGTGCTTCTATATCGACCCCCAATCCCCGATTTAATCTACTGGCACTTCTACTACAGCTCTCTTCTTCTGCTGCCCCTGCTACTCCTAACATTCCTGCTACTGCTACCTACTACAGCCACTAGTTCCACTGCCCCTACTGTTTCTGTCTCATCCACTGCTTCCATCCTCTCCACTACTACTACCTCTATTTCTCTCTACACTACAACCGTATATATATATACACACACAATATCACAGTACCACTATAAGCATAATACACGCCTAAGTTAACCTAACTAGGATAAATAATTCAACTTCAATAACTCAATCATAACCATGTTGATTCTTAAAATTACAAACTAACCATAACATAATTCCACATGAAACACTTTCACAAGCATGTAATAACACTCAGATTAGCTATATTTCATCTATCAACACGCTTCCAAGACCTGTACCCTAACTAAAAAAAATACCAAATTCTAGAGTTGCCCCTGCCGATTCTTTTCCCTTCTTTAATCAATTACAACTCATTAATTTTAGAAATTCTTCCAAATTTTATACCTAAAGAAGCAAATCTAGAGTACTTTTAACCTGTTCTAACTCAATAATTTGCTCAAACTTAAAATTCCATCAAAACCCAATTAAATCAATTTCAAGGAATTCATGGCCATAGCCTACTTACCTTTCCCTCCTCTCTCGGCATTCCCCTCTTTTCTCTGTTCTCAATCTTGGTCATTGCCTTCTTCTTTCTCTTTTTCTGCCTTTCGGTCTCACCCTGTTCTCTCAGCCTTCTCCTTCGTCTCCCTCATCTCTTCTTGATCTTTCCTTCTCGGTCTCTTCTCTATCTTCTTTCTTCATCGTTCTCGGCCTTTCTCTACTATCTCCCCCTCTGTCCTGGTGTGTTCTCGGCTTTCTTTTTTTTTTTCTCCCTCTCGAATTTTCTTGCTTCTTCTCGCTCAATCTACCTCTCTCCTCATTTGTTCTGTTCGTCTTTGTTTTTCCTCTGTTTCGTATGCTGTGAGTGTGGGTACTGTATGTATGTTGTGTGCGTGTGTATTTTAATTAATTAAGGGTGTGGTGTGTGTTAATTAAGTGGTGCACGTGTGTAGCATTAGAAAATATCTAAGTTTTATTAATACTTATAAGGCAAATCTCAATGTAGTCCCTCTAGTTTAATTTAATATAAATTTACAATTAATTTCATGAAAAAGTTCCCATTATTCAATAAAAATTGACTTCGCGTTCGGACGCGGCCTCGCGCGCGGAAAATAAATTCCACGCTAATATTATAAAATAACCCGGAATGTTACATTCACCCCCTCCTTATATAGGATTCGTCCTCGAATCCTGACTCAGATTAATCTAAACGGAAACATGCATACTCATGTCACAATCATACATGTCATATTCATGCTAACATACATATCATGCTTATATCCACTCGTCGTACATAGACAAGTTACATTCATATACACATATCACGTATGTTTATGCTATCGCATTCATTATGCATTCATTCACTCCTCATTTCATCCATATTACGCCATTCCATACGACTATCTCTATCATGCTCACATACACATATCACTAAAATACTTTCTCATCTCATGCTCTTACCATTCAGCTTATTTCTTTCATATTCTTACAAGTCATACACAATATAGCACATCACAATATATTATTCAATATTATGCTATTTTCACACTTATCATATCCAGTTTCAATCAAAAGACCGATGTGGTCTATACATAACAAATACTTACTCAGCTTATCGAATAGCCAACAACTGCAGTCACCGACACTTTATAAACCTATGCTCTAATACCATCTTTGTAAAATCTCGTCTAAGCCAGGATGCTACTGGCAGGAGACGGGCTAAACCTATCTCCATAAGCCTCTAATTCTAGAAAAATTTCGGCATGATATATTCGTAACATCACGCAACCTGGCCTATAGCCAGCATCCATTTACAACATGAAAATAAAATTTCGGCCTCAAGCCGGTATCTCAACATCAATGCAATCTAAGGGCCCATCTAATATGTAATGCAGACATATAAACACAATATAACCAGGGCTTCATGCCCGAAATTACGCATAAACAAAAACCTTTTTCTAAAATAGACTCGTGATCAGCACGTTACAATATATACAAACTAAAACATAAACTACTGGACTCTTTGTTTCCCTCAAGACTTGGTGACTGGTTGACTGCAACGCTGCTATCCGACTACTCTACAACTCTGAAATCCACGGTCGACCGTTTAGGTCGCCAACCTACAAAACTCACACACTTTAGTATAGTGAGTCATAAGACTTAGTAAGTAACTATGCTAATTCCTTGGGCTGCAAACATGTATAAATTCTGAATTTTGTTTCTTCATTAACTTAAGCTAGTCTCTGTTCTTAACCATTTTATCAAATATACAAACTTACTGTAGATTTCTTTTAATCTGATTTTGCATGCTTCATATTCTGTTTACTATTAATCTTTTCATACATTCATAACATACTTGTCAAGTTTCTTTATCCCCATTCATCAAATCAAATTCCATTACGCTTCTGCTGCGCTATTCTGATATCTTTTTTTTACCTACTTACTTTTTCCTAATATAGTTCGGCATTTATTATAACTATCTTTCTTTTATTTCATTGAAATATCATCAAATCGGCTTTAAGAAATATTCTTTCTAACAATTCATTCGTCAACCATATATACATGAGTATGCAATCATATTGTCGTGCACTATTATTCACAAAGGTTATTCCTATGTCTCTCATCTCTTCTTGATCTTTCCTTCTCGGTCTCTTCTCTATCTCATTTCTTCATCGTTCTCGGCCTTTCTTATTACAGTTATTTGGGGATATTCGGTTACTGTGTTCTTACAAGGATTTGAACAATTAGTAAAAACAAAACACAAAAAGGAAATCCAGAATCAGCCTCTGTCGCTCAGCCCCTGAGATAGTAGTTCAGACCCTGATGAGTTGGTTCAGACCTAGATGAGCAGAGCGGACCCTAATGAGCAGAGCAGACCCTAATGAAGAGTAGACCCTGACGAGCGGAGTTAGACCCTGGCGAGCGGAGTCAGACCTTGATGACCAGACCCACACGAGCATACCCTGGCGAGCGCGGTCAGACCCTGGCGAGCGGAGTCAGACCCTGATGAGCAGACCCACACGAGTAGACCCTGGCGAGCAGACCCTGATGAGCAGACCCTCACGAGCGCACCCTAAAATCAGCCCCTGACGATCCAATAACCAAATTGGAAACGAATCAGCAAAGAAGATCATACCCAATGCTTCAATATTCCGAGGCTTGTTGATGTGGCAACAATCTCCTTAAAACAAAGTCGTCCCCTACCGAAGGTGCAGTAGAACATGAGATGTTTATTTCTCAGGATGCAACGGAAACAAACAAGTATGGGCACCACCAAATTGTTTTCAACGAACCACAAAATGTTTGAACTCTCTCAACAAAAGACAAAGAAAATGGAAGAATTCGTCTTTCTTTATGAAAATTGTCTCTAGTTAAAACGAAAACAATCACTGCCTTTTATAGAAGAAAAATATATATGCCAATTAAATCATATTAGTGGGAGGCCTTTCATTTGTAGTAACCACCAAGTTAATTAATAGAATTAATTTAACTGTTATGTAACTTCAAAAGGCTTGGAAAAAAAAATAAAGAGACTTGCAAAAATTGGCTGGGCCGGGCCCGCACAATTTGGTCCGGCATTCGTGTACACAGGACGCGCGGGTGCACACGAGTCAGGCCTGATCGGATTTTGATTTGTACCCCCCTGCGCGGGCATGTAGAGAGCGCCTCTATCCTTATAACACTTACCCATCTACATATGTGTAATCATATATAAGCACAATTTTCCTTTATTAGCTTTCCCATGTGGGACAAGCTCATTTCTCTTTATTTTCCAACACCAATGGGTGAACTTTGAGCAACAATTTCTCATTCACCCAAGCACCATTTTAAGCATATGAATATACCATTCCGAACTACTCACGGAAGAGTATTTGAATCACTCAAAAACACTCACTAACACGAAGTGGACCATGCTTAAAATTGTCCAACAAAATGCTTACTTGTGAGCATTTTTCCAACAATCCCCCACATGAATGAAATTGGCGAAAAAACGTCAAATAAAATTATTTTGTAAAAATATTTATTTTGACCTTGTAGAGTTCATCGGTTCAACACCTGCATAGGATAGGTAGGCCTCAGTCTTTGAACCTTCCCTTGTGAAAATATATCTCATTTACAGGCTGACAGTGGACACCATGTCAATGAACTGTACTGCCGTTCATGTAAATGGAAACATAAATCCCACAGATATTTTACCTAACACATCTGAGTTCTCATTATTATGTTCATTTTGGCCATTAACATCTACCTGGTTCTGCAAGAGTTTCTAAGAATTGAGCCCCGTACAATTCCCTTTGAAGCGGCCTCATTTCTCTCTCACATAGGTGATTTCTCATTTAAGAGTATCTCGTAATACTCTGCTCGGATTCCCAACGCATAAGAATCATTAAAAGCCTTTCCTTAACCTCTATTCATACGAGCATCACTGTTTCATTTCACCATATGAATGGACTAGAGGGTAACCCCCAAAGTGAACCAATTATGTCTTTTACGAGTAGGTTGTCCCATTGAACCTAGATCTTGGGATCTCCAGTCATCAATGTTGGGTTTTCCTTCGTAATAAACATTTATCTAATGGGCTTTAGTCTCATTCCCCTCGATGATTTCACAACTAACTCTCTGTTTAACCCTTTGGTTAGCGGATCCGCAATGTTATCCTTTGACTTTACATAGTCAATCGAAATAACTCCAGTAGAGAGTAATTGTCTAACGGTATTGTGTCTACGATGAATATGTCTAGACTTACCATTATACATATTGTTATGTGCCCTTCCAATTGCAGATTGACTATCGCAATGAATGCAAATTGTTGGCACTGGCTTAGGCCAACTTGGAATATCCTCTAAAAAATTTCGCAGCCATTCTGATGTACCTCAAGATTGCGCAAAGCTGCAATCGCTACTATCATCCTTATGGAATTTATCCTCATTACATGAGAGTAAGTGTCAAAGTAATCAAGACCTTCACGTTGTCTGTAACCTTTAATTACAAGTCTTACTTTGTACTTGTCAATTGATCTATCTGCCTTCATTTTCCTTTTGAAAATCCACTTGGACCCTAAAGGTTTACATCCTGGAGGAAGATCCACTAAATCCCAGGTGTGATTTTGTAAGATGGATTCAATTTCACTATTGATGGCATCTTTCCACAAGGCACAATCAGCTGACCTTACAGCTTCGTTATAGTTTTGAGGATCATTTTCTAGCAAAAATGTCAGAAAATCTGGACCAAATGATTTTTCTGTTCTAGCTCTTTTGCTACGTCTTGGTTCAAGTTAAACATCTTGTTGATCCTCTAGAATATTTATACGTTCTCGGTCCTGACAATCTTCAATGATAGCCTCATGTGCCCGTTTGTGCACATTTGAATTCGAATTAGTTTTACAATGAAAATCGTATTCGAAAAAGGATGCATTCCTCGACTCCATTATCGTATTTTTGTTAATATCTGGTATATTAGACTCATGCACAAGAAATCGATAAGCATTACTGTTATGTGCATATCCTATGAAAATAAAATCAACTGTTTTTGGTCCTATCTTCACATTCTTAGGTGGAGGAATGATTACTTTCGCAAGACACCCACACACTCGTAGAAATTTATAGGAAGGTACTATTCATTTCCACATTTCATAAGGAGTTTTCCCTGCTTCTTTCCGTGGTACCTTATTTAAAAGGTAATTAGCTGATAAAATAGCTTCTCCCCACATATTCTGAGGTAAGCCAGAGTTGATTAACATAACGTTCATCATCTCTTTCATGGTACGATTCTTCTGTTCTGCAATCCCATTGGATTGAGGTGAATAAGGTGCTGTGGTTTGATGTATGATTCCATTTTGTTCACAAAATGATTCAAAAGGAAAAACATACTCACTACCACGATCATTTCGTAACTCCTTAATTCTTTTATTCAGTTGGTTCTCAACTTCATTCTTATAGAGAACAAATTTCTCTATAGCTTCGTCCTTACTTTTCATCAAATACACATAGCAAAATCTCGTGCAATCATCAATAAAGGTAATAAAATATTTATTACCACCTCTTGATTGTATTGAATTAAAATCACATACATCAGTATGAATTAGATCAAGTGGTTCAGAGTTTCTTTCAATACTATGAAAAGATGATCTAGTTAGTTTTGCCTCAACACAAGTATTACACTTATGTCTGTTATCAATTTTAAAATTGGGAATATGATTCATGTTAATTAATTTCCGCAATGAATTAAAATTTACATGTCCTAATCTACCATGCCATATATTAGAGTACTCAACAATATAAGCAGAAGAACTAGCTTTATTAATATTCTTGGGTTTAACAACCATTACATTGAGCTTAAAGAGCCCATCAGTTACATACATTTTTCCCACATACTTCCCATTTTTAGTCAAAACTACTTTATCAGACTCGAACACCATCCGAAATCCGTGCTTGTTCAGAAGTGATCTAGACACAAGATTCTTCCGTATTTCTGGTACATACAGAACGTTGTTCAAAGTCAACTCTTTCCCAGAGGTCATCTTCAGAATCACCTTTCCTTGACCTTCAATCTCAGAAGTTTCTGAATTTCCCATGTATATTTTTTCCTCATTACCAGTAGGTTAAAATGAAGAAAACATGCTCTTGTCCGAGCACACATATCGAGTGGCACCAGTGTCAATCCACCACTCTATTGGGTTAGAACCCACCAGATTCACCTCAGAAACCACAGCAGAAAGGTTAATGTCTGAAACATCTTGAGTCATGTGTTCCATCACATTAGCCTCTTGGTTCTTTTTCTTCTTCGGCAGTCTGCACTCAGAAGACTTGTGACCCTTTTTGTCACAGTTGAAGCATCTTCCTTGAAATTTGGATTTCTTGGAAATTCCTCTTTTAGGGCCTATCTTTGACCCTTTGTTCTTAAGGTTCTTGTTCTTATGGCCATGTTCAACAACATTTGCTTTGGCCTCATGAGCTATCTCTCTCTTGTCAGATACTCTATTATCTTCCTCAATTCTAAGCTTAAGAACCAAGTCTTCAATGCTCATTTCTTTTCGCTTATGCTTTACATAATTCTTGAAATCTTTCTAACCAGGTGGTTGTTTCTCAATTATCGAGGCTACTTGGAAGGTTTCACTTAAAACCATCCCCTCGGCATGAATTTCTGCTAGAATAATATGCAGTTCTTGTACTTGGCTTAATACAGTTTTGGAGAAAACCATCTTAAAATCTAGGAAGAGGCCTATGATAAATTTCTTAGTACCGGCATCCTCAGTTTTATATTTTCGATCTAAGGATTCCCAAAGCTCCTTAGCTATTTCATTTTGGCATACACACTGTACAAGGAATCACTAAGCCCATTCAGCACATAATTCTGACATAGGAATTCAGAATGTTTCCAAGCATCGATGGCACTGATCACTTGAATATCAATCTCACCCTCTTTGGGTACAAGAGCATCTTCCTTTAGGAACCTCGCAAGGTTCAACGTGGTCAAGTAGAAAAAATTTGTCTGTTGCCACCATTTAAAATTTTGACCACTGAATTTTTCAGGTTTTTCCGCAGCAGGATTGACATGGCTCACAAGTCCAACAGGTTGTTTAGCCATAGAGGCAGCAACTCTTTGGCCAGCCACAGAGGCTGCCACAACACTTTGGCCAGCCACAGAGGCTGCCATATTAAGCCCAGAGGCTGGAACATTTTGGCCAGCCGAAGAGGGTGCCATGTTCGGATCAACTGTGTTTGGACTGATTTCCATATCTAGGGGATGAATTTATTTTAAGACTATTACAGTTATTTGGGGATATTCGGTTACTGTGTTCTTACAAGGATTTGAACAATCAGTAAAAACAAAACACAAAAAGGAAATCCAGAATCAGCCTCTGTCGCTCAGCCCCTGAGATAGTGCTTCAGACCCTGATGAGTTAGTTCAGACCTAGATGAGCAGAGCGGACCCTGATGAGCAGAGCGGACTTTGATGAGCAGAGCATACCATGATAAAGAGCAGACCCTGACGAGCGGAGTCAGACCCTGATTACCAGACCCACACGAGCAGAACATGGCGAGCGGGGTCAGACCCTGGCGAGCGGAGTCAACGCACTGATGAGCAGACCCACACGAGCAGACCCTGGCGAGCGGACCCTGATGAGCAGACCCTCACGAGCGCAGTCTAAAATCAGCCCCTGACAATCTAATAACCAAATTGGAGACGAATCAGCAAATAAGATCAAACCCAATGCTTCAATATTCTGAGGCTTGTTGATGTGGCAACAATCTCCTTAAAACAAAGTCGTCCCCTACCGAAGGTGCAGTAGATCATGAGACGTTTATTTCCTAGGATGCAACGGAAAGAAACAAGTATGGGCACCACCAAAATTGTTTTCAACGAACCATAAAATGTTTGAACTCTCTTAACAAAAGGCAAAGAAAATGGAAGAATTCGTCTTTCTTTATGAAAATTGTCTCTAGTTAAAAAGAAAACAATCACTGTCTTTTATAGAAGAAAAATATATATGCCAATTAAATCATATTAGTGAGAGGCCTTTCATTTGTAGTAACCACCAAGTTAATTAATAAAATTAATTTAACTGTTATGGAACTTCAAATCAAAAGGCTTGGAAAAAAAATAAAGAGACTTGCAAAAATTGGTTATGCCGGGCCCCGCAATATTTGGTCCGGCATTCGTGTACGCAGAACGCGCGGTTGCACACGAGTAAGGCCTGATCGGATTTTGATTTGCACCCCCCTGTGCGCGTATGTAGAGAGAGCCTCTATCCTTATAACACTTACCCATCTATATATGGGTAATCATATATAAGCACAATTTTCCTTTATTAGCTTTCCCATGTGGGACAAGCTCATTTCTCTTTATTTTCCAACACCAATTGGTGAACTTTGAGCAACAATTTCTCATTCACCCAAGAACCATTTTAAGCATATGAATATACCATTCCGAACTACTCACGAAGGAGTATTTGAATCACTCAAAAACACCCACTAACACGAAGTGGACCATGCTTAAAATTGTACCACAAAATGATTACTTGTGAGCATTTTTCCAACAATCCCCCACATGAATGAAATTGGCGAAAAAACGTCAAATAAAATTATTTTATAAAAATATTTATTTTGACCTTGAAGAGTTCATTGGTTCAACACCTCCATAGGATATGTAGGCCTAAACCTTTGAACCTTCCCTTGTGAAAATATATCTTATTTACTCTGGCTGACAGTGGACACGATGTCATTGAACTGTACTGCAGTTCATGTAAATGGAAACATATATCACACAGATATTTTACCTAACACATCTGAGTTCTCATTATTATGTTCATTTTGGCCATGAACATCTATCTGGTTCTACAAGAGTTTCTAAGAATTGAGCCCCGTACAATTCCCTTTGAAGCGGCCCCACTTCTCTCTCACATAGGTGATTTCTTATTTAAGAGTATCTCGTAATACTCTGCTCGGATTCCCGACGCATAAGAATCATTAAAAGCCTTTGCTTAACCCCTATTCATATGAGCATCACTGTTTCATTTCACCATAGGAATGGACTAGAGGGTAACCCCCACAGTGAACCAATTATGTCTTTTACGAGTAGGTTATCCCATTGAACCTAGATCTTGGGATCTCCAGTCAATAATGTTGGGTTTTCCTTCGTAATAAACATTTATCTAATGGGCTTTAGTCTCATTCGCCTCGATGATTTCACAACTAACTCTCTGTTTAACCTTTGGTTAGCGGATCCGTAATGTTATCCTTTGACTTTACATAGTCAATCGAAATAACTCCAGTAGAGAGTAATTTTCTAACGGTATTGTGTCTACGATGAATATGTCTAGACTTACCATTATACATATTGTTATGTGCCCTTACAATTGCAGATTGACTATCGTAATGAATGCAAATTGCTTGCACTAGCTTAGGCCAACTTGGAATATCCTTTAAAAAATTTCATAGCCATTCTGCTTCTTCAGCACACTTATCTAATGCAATGAATTCTGATTCCATTGTAGAACTGTCTATCACAGTCTGTTTGGA
This sequence comes from Zanthoxylum bungeanum, assembly GCA_019454045.1. Classification (NCBI taxonomy): domain Eukaryota; kingdom Viridiplantae; phylum Streptophyta; class Magnoliopsida; order Sapindales; family Rutaceae; genus Zanthoxylum; species Zanthoxylum bungeanum. The sequence continues at coordinate 114,654 of SKCR01041335.1, read as the reverse complement.
GGATTTCCATGATATAGCTGCACCTGCTAGTGTAAACACATAGCCACTGTTAGACTTTGAGTATTTCATATCAGATATCCAGTTTGCATCACTGTATCCTTTGATTACGGCTAGATATCGATGATAGTGCAACCCATAATTATGAGTAAAACATAAATACCTGAGTATTCTTACTATTGTTTTCGAGTGATCAACCCCTGGATTACTCGTATATCTGCTGAGCTTGTTAACTGTACAGGCTATATCAGGCCTTGTACAACTTGATAAATACATCAGACTCCTAATCACTCTAGAGTATTCTACTTGAGATATACCCTCTCCCCTATTCTTTGATAGATGTAGACTCACATCTAAAGGAGTTCCAGCCACCGCATAATCATCATTGTTGAATTTACCAAGAATTTTATCCACATAGTGCGACTGATCAAGAATAATCCATATGGACTTCTCGAGATCTTTATTCCCAGAATGACATCTGCTAGACCCATGTCTTTCATGTCAAACTTCGATTTCAGCATATTCTTGGTAGATTTTACCATTTTAACATCACTCCCGACAATCAATATGTCATCAACGTAGAGACATAAAATGACATAGCCAACTTCTGTCTCACTGACATATATACATTTATCACATTAATTGATTTGGAAACCATTTGCCAACATGGTGTCGTCAAACTTCTTATGCCACTGTTTCGGAGCTTGTTTCAATCCATACAAGGATTTAACTAACTTACAGACTTTATTTTCTTGTCCTGGAGCTATAAAGCCTTCAGGTTGTTCCATGTAGATTTCTTCATCTAAATCTCCATTCAGAAAGGATGTTTTGACATCCATCTGATGTACCTCAAGATTGCGCAAGTCTTGCTTTGTACGTGTCAATTGATCCATCTGCCTTCATTATCCTTTTGAAAATCCACTTGGACCCTAAAGGTTTACATCCTGGAGGAAGATCCACTAACTCTCAGGTGTGATTTTGTAAGATGGATTCAATTTCACTATTGATGGCATCTTTCCACAAAGCACCATCAGCTGACCTTACAGCCTCGTTATAGCTTTGAGGATCATTTTCTAGCAAAAATGTCAGAAAATCTGGACCAAATGATTTTTCTGTTCTAGCTCTTTTGCTACGTCTTGGTTCAAGTTCAACATCTTGTTGATCCTCTAGAATATTTATATGTTCTCGGTCCTGACTATCTTCAATGATAGCCTCATGTGCCCGTTTGTGCACATTTGAATTCGAATTAGTTTTACAAGGAAAAGCATATTCGAAAAAGGATGCATTCCTCGAATCCATTATCGTATTTTTGTGAATATCTGGTATATTAGACTCATGCACAAGAAATCGATAAGCATTACTGTTATGTGCATATCCTATAAAAATACAATCAATAGTTTTTTGTCCTATCTTCACCTTCTTAGGTGGGGGAATGATTACTTTCGCAAGACACCCCCACAGTCGTAGAAATATATATGAAGGTACTCTTCATTTCCATATTTCATAAGGAGTTTTCCCTGATTCTTTTCGTGGTACCTTATTTAAAAGGTAATTAGCTGATAAAACAGCGTCTTCCCACATATTCTGAGGTAAGCCAGAGCTGATTAACATAACGTTCATCATCTCTTTCAAGGTACGATTCTTCCGTTCTGCAATCCCATTGGATTGAGGTGAATAAGGAGCTGTGGTTTGATGTATTATTCCATTTTGTTCACAAAGTGATTCAAAAGGAATACATACTCACCACCACGATCACTTCGTAACTCCTTAATTCTTTTATTCAGTTGGTTCTCAACTTCATTCTTATAGAGAACAAATTTCTCTGTAGCTTCATCCTTACTTTTCATCAAATAGACATAGCAAAATCTCGTGCAATCATCAATAAAGGTAATAAAATATTTATTACCTGCTCTTGATTGTATTGAATTAAAATCACATACATCGGTATGAATTAGATCAAGTGGTTCAGAGTTTCTTTCATTACTATGAAAAGATGATATAGTTAGTTTTACCTCAACACAAGTATTACACTTATATCTGTTATCAATTTTAAAATTGGGAATATGATTTATGTTAATTAATTTCCGCAACGAATTAAAATTAACATGTCATAATCTACCATGCCATAGATTAGAGTACTCAATAATATAAGCAGAAGAACTAACTTTATTGATATTCTTGGGTTTAACAACCATTACATTGAGCTTAAAGAGCCCATCAGTTACATACCCTTTTCCCACATACATCCCATTTTTAGTCAAAACTACTTTATCAGACTCGAACACCATCCGGAATCTGTGCTTGTTCAGAAGTGATCCAGTCACAAGTTTCTTCCCTATTTCTGGTACATACAGAACGTTTTTAAAAGTCATCTCTTCCCAGAGGTCATCTTCAGAATCACTTTTCCTTGACCTTCAATCTCAGAAGTTGCTGAATTTCCCATGTATATTTTTTCCTCATTACGAGTAGGCTCAAATGAAGAAAACATGATGTTGTCCGAGCACACATGTCGAGTAGCACCAGTGTCAATCCACCACTCTCTTGGGTTAGAACCCACCAGATTCACCTCAGAAACCACAGCAGAAAGGTTAATGTCTGAAACATCTTGAGTCATGTGTTCCATCACATTAGCCTCTTGGTTCTTTTTCTTCTTCGGCAGTCTGCACTCAGAAGACTTGTGACCCTTTTTGTCACAGTTGAAGCATCTTCCTTGAAATTTGGATTTCTTGGAAATTCCTCTTTTAGGGCCTATCTTTGACCCTTTGTTCTTGAGGTTCTTGTTCTTATGGCCATGTTCAACAACATTTACTTTGGCCTCATGAGCTATCCCTCTCTTGTCAGATACTCTATTATCTTCCTCAATTCTAAGCTTAAGAACCAAGTCTTCAATGCTCATTTCTTTTCGCTTATGCTTTACATAATTCTTGAAATCTTTCTAACCAGGTGGCAGTTTCTCAATTATCGAGGCTACTTGGAAGGTTTCACTTAAAACCATCCCCTCGGCATGAATTTCTGCTAGAATAATCTGCAGTTCTTGTACTTGGCTTAATACATTTTGGAGAAAACCATCTTAAAATCTAGGAAGAGGCCTATGATAAATTTCTTAGTACCGGCATCCTCAGTTTTATATTTTCGATCTAAGGATTCCCAAAGCTCCTTAGCTATTTCATTTTGGCATACACACTGTACAAGGAATCACTAAGCCCATTCAGCACATAATTCCGACATAGGAATTCAGAATGTTTCCAAACATCGATGGCACTGATCACTTGAATATCAATCTCACCCTCTTTGGGTACAAGAGCATCTTCTTTAGGAACCTCGCAAGGTTCAACGTGGTCAAGTAGAAAAAATTTGTCTGTTGCCACCATTTAAAATTTTGACCACTGAATTTTTCAGGTTTTTCCGTAGCAGGATTGACATGGCTCACAAGTCCAACATGTTGTTTAGCCATAGAGGCAGCAACTCTTTGGCCAGCCACAGAGGCTGCCATATTAAGCCCAGAGGCTGGAACATTTTGGCCAGCCGAAGAGGGTGCCATGTTCGGATCAACTGTGTTTGGACTGATTTCCATATCTAGGGATGAATTTATTTTAATACTATTACAGTTATTTGGGGATATTCGGTTACTGTGTTCTTACAAGGATTTGAACAATCAGTAAAAACAAAACACAAAAAGGAAATCCAGAATCAGCCTCTGTCGCTCAGCCAATGAGATAGTGCTTCAGACCCTGATGAGTTAGTTCAGACCTAGATGAGCAGAGCGGACCCTGATGAGCAGAGCGGACTTTGATGAGTAGATCATACCGTGATAAAGAGCAGACCCTGACGAGCGGAGTCAGACCCTGATTACCAGACCCACACGAGCAGAACATGGCGAGCGGGGTCAGACCCTGGTGAGCGGAGTCACGCACTGATGAGCAGACCCACACGAGCAGACCCTGGCGAGCGGACCCTGATGAGCAGACCCTCACGAGCGCACTCTAAAATCAGCCCCTGACAATCCAATATCCAAATTGGAGACGAATCAGCAAATAAGATCAAACCCAATGCTTCAATATTCTGAGGCTTGTTGATGTGGCAACAATCTCCTTAAAACAAAGTCGTCCCCTACCGAAGGTGCAGTAGATCATGAGACGTTTATTCCTAGGATGCAACGGAAAGAAACAAGTATGGGCACCACCAAAATTGTTTTCAACGAACCATAAAATGTTTGAACTCTCTCAACAAAAGGCAAAGAAAATGGAAGAATTCGTCTTTCTTTATGAAAATTGTCTCTAGTTAAAAAGAAAACAATCATTGTCTTTTATAGAAGAAAAATATATATGCCAATTAAATCATATTAGTGAGAGGCCTTTCATTTGTAGTAACCACCAAGTTAATTAATAAAATTAATTTAACTGTTATGGAACTTCAAAAGGCTTGGAAAAAAATAAAGAGACTTGCAAAAATTGGTTATGTCGGGCCCGCATAACTATGAAAAGATGATTAGTTAGTTTTACCTCAACACAAGTATTACACTTATATTTGTTATCAATTTTAAAATTGGGAATATGATTCATGTTAATTAATTTCCGCAACGAATTAAAATTAACATGTCATAATCTACCATGCCATAGATTAGAGTACTCAATAATATAAGCAGAAGAACTAACTTTATTGATATTCTTGGGTTAACAACCATTACATTGAGCTTAAAGAGCCCATCTGTTACATACCCTTTTCCCACATACATCCCATTTTTAGTCAAAACTACTTTATCAGACTCGAACACCATCGGGAATCTGTGCTTCTTCAGAAGTGATCCAGTCACAAGTTTCTTCCCTATTTCTGGTACATACAGAACGTTTTTAAAAGTCATCTCTTTCCCAGAGGTCATCTTCAGAATCACTTTTCCTTGACCTTCAATCTCAGAAGTTGCTGAATTTCCCATGTATATTTTTTCCTCATTACGAGTAGGCTCAAATGAAGAAAACATGATGTTGTCCGAGCACACATGTCGAGTAGTACCAGTGTCAATCCACCACTCTCTTGGGTTAGAACCCATCAGATTCACCTCAGAAACCACAGCAGAAAGGTTAATGTCTGAAACATCTTGAGTCATGTGTTCCATCACATTAGCCTCTTGGTTCTTTTTCTTCTTCGGCAGTCTGCACTCAGAAGACTTGTGACCCATTTTGTCACAGTTGAAGCATCTTCCTTGAAATTTGGATTTCTTGGAAATTCCTCATTTAGGGCCCATCTTTGACCCTTTGTTCTTGAGGTTATTGTTCTTATGGCCATGTTCAACAACATTTGCTTTGGCCTCATGAGTTATCCCTCTCTTGTCAGATACTCTGTTATCTTCCTCAATTCTAAGCTTAAGAACCAAGTCTTCAATGCTCATTTCTTTTCGCTTATGCTTTAGATAATTCTTGAAATCTTTCCAACCAGGTGGCAGTTTCTCAATTATCGAGGCTACTTGGAAGGTTTCACTTAAAACCATCCCCTCGGCATGAATTTGTGCTAGAATAATCTGCAGTTCTTGTACTTGGCTTAATACAGTTTTGGAGTCAGCCATCTTAAAATCTAGGAAGCGGCCTACGACAAATTTCTTAATACCGGCATCCTCAGTTTTATATTTTCGATCTAAGGATTCCCAAAGCTCTTTAGCTATTTTCATTCCGGTGTACACACTGTACAAGGAATCACTAATCCCATTAAGCACATAATTCTGACATAAGAATTCAGAATGTTTATAAGCATCGTTGGCACTGATCACTTGAATATCAATCTCACCCTCTTTGGGTACATGAGCATTTCTTTTAGGAACCTCGCAAGGTTCAACGTGGTCAAGTAGAAAAACATTTTATGTTGCCACCGTTTAAAATTTTGACCACTTAATTTTTCAGGTTTTTCCGCAGCAGGATTGACATGGCTCACATGTCCAACATGTTGTCTAGCCATAGAGGCAGCAACTCTTTGGCCAGCCACAAAGGCTGCCACAACACTTTGGCCAGCCACAGAGGCTGCCATATTAAGCCCAGAGGCTGGAACATTTTGGCCAGCCGAAGAGGCTGCCATGTTCGGATCAACTGTGTTTGGACTGATTTCCATATCTAGGGGATGAATTTTTTTTAAGACTATTACAGTTATTTGGGGATATTCGGTTACTGTGTTCTTACAAGGATTTGAACAATCAGTAAAAATAAAACACAAAAAGAAAATCCAGAATCAGCCTTGGACCCTAAAGGTTTACATCCTGGAGGAAGATCCACTAACTCCCAGGTTTGATTTTTTAAGATGGATTCAATTTCACTATTGATGGCATCTTTCCACAAAGCACCATCAGCTGACCTTACAGCTTCGTTATAGCTTTGAGGATCATTTTCTAGCAAAAATGTCAAAAAATCTGGACCAAATGATTTTTCTGTTCTACCTCTTTTGCTACGTCTTGGTTCAAGTTCAACATCTTATTGATCCTCTGGAACATTTATATGTTCTCAGTCCTGACTATCTTCAATGATAGCCTCATGTGCATGTTTGTGCACATTTGAATTCGAATTAGTTTTACAAGGAAAAGCGTATTTGAAAATGGATGCATTCATCGACTCCATTATCGTATTTTTGTGAATATCTAGTATATTAGACTCATGCATAAGAAATCGATAAGCATTACGGTTATGTGCATATCCTATGAAAATACAATCAACAATTTTTTGTCCTATCTTCACCTTCTTAGGTGGAGGAATGATTAATTTCGCAAGACACCCCCACACTCGTAGAAATTTATAGGAAGATACTTTTCCTTTCCACATTTCATAAGGAGTTTTCCATGCTTCTTTCCGTGGTACCTTATTTAAAAGGTAATTAGCTGATAAAATAGCTTCTCCCCACATATTCTGAGGTAAGCCAGAGCTGATTAACATAACGTTCATCATCTCTTTCAAGGTACAATTCTTCCGTTCTGCAATCCCATTGGATTGAGGTGAATAAGGAGCTGTGGTTTGATGTATTATTCCATTTTGTTCACAAAGTGATTCAAAAGGAAATACAAACTCACCACCACGATCACTTCGTAACTCCTTAATTCTTTTATTCAGTTGGTTCTCAACTTCATTCTTATAGAGAACAAATTTCTCTATAGCTTCGTCATTGTTTTTCATCAAATACACATAGCAAAATCTCGTGCAATCATCAATAAAGGTAATAAAATATTTATTACCGCCTCTTGATTTTATTGAATTAAAATCACATACATCGGTATGAATTAGGTCAAGCGGTTCAGAGTTTCTTTCAATACTATGAAAAAATGATCTAGTTAGTTTTGCCTCAACACAAGTATTACACTTATGTCTGTTATCAATTTTAAAATTGGGAATATGATTCATGTTAATTAATTTCCGTAATGAATTAAAATTAACATGTCCTAATCTACCATGCCATAGATTAGAGTACTCAACAATATAAGCAGAAAAACTAGCTTTATTGATATTCTTGGGTTTAATAACCATTACATTGAGCTTAAAGAGCCCATCAGTTACATACCCTTTTCCCACATACATCCCATTTTTAGTCAAAACTACTTTATCAGACTCGAACACTATCCGGAATCCGTGCTTGTTCAGAAGTGATCCAGACACAAGATTCTTCTGTATTTCTGGTACATACAGAATGTTGTTCAAAGTCAACTCTTTCCCAGAGGTCATCTTCAGAATCACCTTTCCTTGACCTTCAATCTCAGATGTTGCTGAATTTCCCATGTATATTTTTTCCCCATTACCAGTAGGCTCAAATGAAGAAAACACACTCTTGTCCGAGCACACATGTCGAGTGGCACCAGTGTCAATCCATCACTCTCTTGGGTTAGAACCCACCAGATTCACCTTAGAAACCACAGCAGAAAGGTTAATGTCTGAAACATCTTGAGTCATGTGTTCCATCACATTAACCTCTTGGTTCCTTTTCTTCTTCGGCAGTCTGCACTCAGAAGACTTGTGACCCATTTTGTCACAGTTGAAGTATCTTCCTTGAAATTTGGATTTCTTGGAAATTCCTCCTTTTGGGCCCATCTTTGACCCTTTGTTCTTGAGGTTCTTGTTCTTATGGTCATGTTCAACAACATTTGCTTTGGCCTCATGAGTTATCCCTCTCTTGTCAGATACTCTGTTATCTTCCTAAATTCTAAGCTTAAGGACCAAGTCTTCAATGCTCATTTCTTTTTGCTTATGCTTTAGATTCTTGAAATATTTCCAACCAGGTGGCAGTTTCTCAATTATTGAGGCTACTTGGAAGGTTTCACTTAAAACCATCCCCTCGGCATGAATTTCTGCTAGAATAATCTGCAGTTCTTGTACTTGGCTTAATACAGTTTTAGAGTCAACCATTTTAAAATCTAGGAAGCGGCCTACGACAAATTTCTTAGTACCGGCATCCTCAGTTTTATATTTTCGATCTAAGGATTCCCAATGCTCCTTAGCTGTTTTCATTCCGGCGTACACAATGTACAAGGAATCACTAAGCCCATTCAGCACATAATTCTGACATAGGAATTTAGAATGTTTCCAAGCATCGATGGCACTGATCACTTGAATATCAATCTCACCTTCATCTTCCTTTCGGAACCTCGCAAGGTTCAACGTGGTCAAGTAGAAAAACATTTTCTGTTGCCACCGTTTAAAATTCTGACCACTGAATTTTTCAGGTTTTTCCGCAGCAGGATTAACATGGCTCACATGTCCAACAGGTTGTCTAGCCATAGAGGCAGCAACTCTTTGGCCAGCCACAAAGGCTGCCACAACACTTTGGCCAGCCACAGAGGCTGCCACATTAAGCCCAGAGGCTGGAACATTTTAGCCAGCCGAAGAGGCTGCCATGTTCGGATCAACTGTGTTTGGACTGATTTCCATATCTAGGGGACGAATTTGTTTTAAGACTATTACAATTATTTGGGGATATTCGGTTACTGTGTTCTTACAAGGATTTGAACAATCAGTAAAAACAAAACACAAAAAGGAAATCCAGAATCAGCCTCTGAGATAGTGCTTCAGACCCTGATGAGAGGAGTCAGACCCTGATGACCAGACCCTGGCGAGCGGAGTCAGACCCTGATGAGCAGACCCACACGAGCAGACCCTTGGCTGGGCCGGGCCCGCACAATTTGGTCCGGCATTCGTGTACGCAGGACGCGCGGGTGCACACGAGGCAGGCCTGATCGGATTTTGATTTGCACCCCCCTGCGCGCGCGCACGTAGAGAGAGCCTCTATCCTTATAACACTTACCCATCTACATATGGGTAATCATATATAAGCACAATTTTCCTTTATTAGCTTTCCCATGTGGGACAAGCTAATTTCACTTTATTTTCCAACACCAATTGGTGAACTTTGAGCAACAATTTCTCATTCACCCAAGCACCATTTTAAGCATATGAATATACCATTCCGAACTACTCACGGAGGAGTATCCGAATCACTCAAAAACACCCACTAACACGAAGTGGACCATGCTTAAAATTGTACCACAAAATGCTTACTTGTGAGCATTTTTCCGACATTTCTCTACTATCTCCCCCTCTGTCCTGGTGTGTTCTCGGCTTTCTTCTTTTTTTTCTCCCTCTCGAATTTTCTTGCTTCTTCTCGCTCAATCTATCTCTCTCCTCATTTGTTCTGTTCGTCTTTTCTTCCTCTGGTTTCGTATGCTGTGTGTGGGTACTGTATGTATGTTGTGTGCGTGTGTATTTTAATTAATTAAGGGTGTGTGTGTGTTAATTAAGTGGTGCACGTGTGTAGCATTAGAAAATATCTAAGTTTTATTAATACTTATAAGGCAAATCTCAATCTAATCCCTCTAGTTTAATTTAATATAAATTTACAATTAATTTCATGAAAAAGTTCCCATTATTCAATAAAAATTGACTTCGCGTTCGGACGCGGCCTCATGCGTGGAAAATAAATTTCACGCTAATATTATAAAATAACCACTACAAGAAATTACAGTTTTAGCGACGGAATTTAGCGACGGAATATTCCATTTCAAAATGTAGCGACGGAATTGAGACGGAATTGAAACGGATAATGATATTAGGGACGAAATTTAGCGACAAAAAAATTCCATCTCTAAATTAGAGACGGAAATGAAAATCCGTTGCTAATTAGAGACGGATTACTATTCCGTCGCTAATTTTGTTTAGAAACGGAATTTTTCCGTCGCTAATTAGAAACGGAATTCAAATTCCGTCTCTAATTAGAAACGGAATTTCAATTCCGTCGCTAATTTTAAATTTAATTTTTTTTATTAATTAGAAACGGAATTGTTCCGTCGCTAACTAGAAACGGAATTGATATTCCGTCGCTAATTAGAAACAGAATTTCAATTCCGTAGCTAATTAGAAACGGAATTTCAATTCCGTTTCTAATCTTTAATTTTTTTTTATTTTAAATTTTTTTGTTAATTAGAAACGGAATTTTTCCGTCGCTAATTAGAAACGGAATTCAAAATCCGTCGCTAATTAGAAACGGAATTTCAATTCCGACGCTAATTTTAAATTTAATTTTTATTTTTATTTTTTTATTAATTAGAAACGGAATTGTTCCGTCGCTAATTAGAAACGGAATATCAATTCCGTAGTTAATTAGAAACGGAATTTCAATTCCGTTTCTAATCTTCAATTTTTATTTTTATTTTAAATTTTTTTGTTAATTAGAAACGGAATTTTTCCGTCTCTAATCCGTCGCTAATTAGAAACGGAATTCAAAATCCGTCGCTAATTAGTTACGGAATTTCAATTCCGTCGCTAATTTTAAATTTTATTTTTATTTTAAATTTTTTTGTTAATTAGAAACGGAATTGTTCCGTTTCTATTCCGTCGCTAATTTTTAAAATTTTCAATCCCCCCAAACTTTATTTCTTTCGGCTCCACTTTTTTTTTTTTAAAAAAATAGAGACGGATTTTCCGTCTCTAAATAGAAACGGAATATCTATTCCGTCGCTAATTTTCGTCAAATTTCAAAAAATTTCCCACCTTGTGAAAATTTCAAAAGTATACAAAATTTACAAATTTTCCCGCTTCTCTTATTTTTTTCCTCTATATATACATCATAATCTTTTTAACTCTCAACTCCAATACACCATCCAAAATTTTCTTACTCAATTTCATATACCATCAAATTTTTCATTACCTCAACTCTCATTATCAATTTCTCATTTTTCTTATCCCCTCTTTTAAAATTTCTTAAGAAACAAACGGTGGACGTTTCGTAAATGGATGGTGGTGTGTCGAAGCTCGCGGTGGACATTACGGTAACTTGTATAATTTAAGATGTATATATAACAATTAAAAAAATCCACTTTTTTAAAATTTTATACCATTCAAAATTTTTAAAATTTTCCCTTATCTAAAATTTAAAAATTTTATATCTCTACAATTTATAAATTTTTCATATCTATATAATTATAAAATTTAAAAAAAATTTCCTTTCTAAAATTTTAAAATTTTTCTTTTCTAAAATTATAAAATTTTTAAATTTTAAATTTCCCGCCTCTCTAAAATTTTAAAATTTTTAATTTTTTTTCAAAAAAAATTTATAGCTACGGAATAGCTACGGAAATATTCCGTCGCTAAATATTTTTAAAATTTTAAATTTCCCGCCTATCTAAAATTTTAAAATTTCAGTTTTTAATTTTTTTTTTCAAAAAAATTATAGAAACGGAATTTCCGTCGCTAAATAGCGACGGATCGAAATTCCGTCTCTAATTAGAAACGAAATTTTCCGTTACTATTTAGCGACGGAATACTAACCGTCGCTAATTAGAGACGGACATTCTGTAGCTATATAGAGACGAAATTTCCATCCGTCGCTAACTTTAGCGACGGATGATATATTTCCGTCGCTATTTTTTTTGCGACCAACAAAATATAGACGGAATTTTTCCGTCGATATTCCGTCGCTAATGGCCTATTAGCGACGAATTAGCTACGGATTTTTCCGTCGCTATTTGGCAATTTTCTTGTAGTGAACCCAGAATGTTACATTTGGGGACATGGTTTGGTGTGTAGCTGGGGACATTTTACATAGATACGAAGTTCACTTCTTCTTACGAGAAGTAGATGAGTACATTCCTTAAGGGTTGATTCAGTACTTGAGCACTCAAGTCTTTCTATTACGGATCAAAAGATTAATATTCATAATATTTATGAATAAATCGTTCATTAAAGAATCAATGATACTTAAGGTAAAAATAATTAGAGGGTGTAATGGATGTTTTGACCTAGTTCTAATTATGAGATACTCGTGAAGGGTCAATCCATTTGTAATTACTATATCGATGGACACCGACGTAGTTCGGCTTATATTATATTATATATATATATATACGGTAATGATAGTGCAACTTTAGGTTTTTAGTGGAATAACCTAAAGTTAATATTTCTGAATATTTAATTAAAGAGTTTAATTAATAATTCAGGATTATTGGTGCTCGAAACTGTAAGTCTATTCGGTCCCCGTGCTGGCTCGATATAGTACTGTAGCAAATTTAATATAATTAGATAATCCAATTATTAACACACATGCATTGATATTATTAATTTGATTAATAATATATGTTACACTTGAAACTTTTATTAATTGGATAGTCCAATTATTAATACAAATGCATTGAAATTATTAATTTCATTAATAATATATGTCACACTTGAAAATTTATATTAATTTTTAATATAATATTTTTCCATAATAAATGATTATGAGATAATAATTTATTGTTTATTAAAATTTTATTATTTAATTATTTTATAATTTAATATTATTTTGGAAGTTACATTATTTTATAATTTTAATGATATTGGAATTTGATTTCAAATCTCTTCATTTACAAAGTTGAAAGTTACATTATTCATAATGGCAACTTTTAAATATCTTAATGAAGGCATTTAATAATTTTTTTCCTTTTTGTAAATAGCCATTGTGGCCGAATTTGACAACGAATAGGAGGGGTTTTCTTCTATATTTTGATTACCACAAAACCCTAGGTATAAAAACTAAGATGATTTTTCTTTTTACACTAATCATATTTTTATAACCTTAGCCACCATTGTTCTTAGTTTTCTCTCAAGAGTTAGAAAAAAAAATTGTGTGATAATTTTAATCTCTAAAATATTCAGGGATTTTTTTTTATGAGTGCAGCTCATGTAGGAAACTGATTTCCCGCGCGACGGAAGTGTGTTAGCCATCGAAATCAACCTTGATAAATTTTCTATTATTTTCCCCAAAAAACTGAACCTGACCAGTCCCTTAACATGCGCAACTTACTGCTTTTCATATGCATGCTAGTGATGCACTGTGTTCGTTCAGCTCCCATGATGCATTCACGGTTTGTTGCACCATATACTTGCGCCAAAGCTGTGCAAATTTTTTGCCTCTTCAAAATCATGTGCGTGAGATAAATATGCTTGATATTGGTCAAAACACGTGCTGAATGAAATAACTTCAAATGCTTTGTGTACATTCAAAACGCAAGCCACACTCAACAAACATGGCCACGCTCAGACTTGATGAGCAATGAATCCACGAGGACCAACACACGCACACTGTAACAATATCGAGTGACTGTTCGTCTCCCATGCACCAGACGTGCATCTTCATCAACACAACATGCGTGTAACATTTTGATTAGATTTCAAATAGTTGTCGAGAGTTTGCCATGAGTGTGTATCAAGGATCGGGTCTACCACTCGATCTTCCGTATTATAACTCTCCACTAGAAATCCGTGAGGATAGGCGCGGGGTAATTCACTTGAGAAGAATTTTTCTTGAGAAAAATTTCCTCAACGTTTTCTCTTATTTTTCTCTCTTTTCAATCTCATTGAAAAGATGAGAAAAGTTACTAGGATTTACCAAAACAAGAGAAACATTATATATTTATATCTACGATTTAGGTTAAAATCATGCTTGTACAAAATTAACCTTAACTCTAATCTCACGTATAAATATTGGCTAATGACATTTTTGTCACAATAAAATTATTTATTTCAAAAATTAAATATGATATCAAATATCATTAATTTGAAATTAAAATTTAAAATTTAACTTATATCATGATATAAATTACAAATTTGATTTTGAATTAAATCAAATTTAATTTAAAATCAAATCTTATATTAATTGATTATCTAATAATCATTAATAGAAAAAACTATATATTAAACATTTTAATATATAATTATAAAGTGTGACATCATATAATTATTAATCTAATTAATAATTATGTCATTAAATAATTCTCAATTATTTAATCTTTTTCAAATGAGTTCGTAATTGGACTATTATTTCATGGATTTCTATAGTATAACGAGCTAACACGGGATCAAATGGACATACAGTTTCGAGCTCCAATAATCCCGAAATATTAATTAAAGCTCTTTAATTAAATATTCTAAATTATTAATTTTGGGTTATTCCACTAAAAATCTAAAGTTGCACTCTCGATACTGAAGATATATTTTATACTGAAACTCGTCGGCATCTACCGATATAATCACTACATACAGATTGACCCTCCATGAGTATCTCATAATTATAGTCGGGTCATTATATCCTTTATACCCCTCTAATTATTTTGTATCATAAGTACCATTGATTCTCTTATGAACGATTTATTCATAACTATTATGAATATTAATCTTTCTATTCGCAATAGAAAGACTTGAGCACTCTAACCATTCAAGTATCGAATCAACCCTTAAAGACGATACTCATCTACTTCTCGCAAGAAGGAATAGATTTCATATCTATGTAAAACGTCCCCAGCCACACACCAAATCATGTCCCCAAAATAAATAATTATTGGTTGGAATTTATTCACCAACCTCACCTTTGTAAATCAAATGACATAGTCTACCATGTAGGAGTTCATAGTCCACTCAGGATTCATATCAACCCATATATGATCATCTATTAGACAGATATAAATTTATTTATTTAACGGATATTAAAAGAAATTCATTTATGTCTTGGTCCAGTCCTATATGATCGCATCATATAAAGTACCCCAATTCCCATGTCACCACATGAACGAACCCGAATCAAAGTCGTCATACAATATGGAATGGACCGCAGCTGTAGAGAAACCACAAATAAAATGCCCAACTTTTTTTGCTCTCTACTGACTATTTAAGATTACTTATTTTAGACTTAAATCATCTTGTGTATAACACTTATACATTAAGTCTGAAAGTACATTTAGTATCCAATGGCATACATGACAATTTATAAAATGCGAATTTAAAATCAACATTTTAATAAATGAATAATAACATCGTTTATTACTTAAAAAACACGTTAATATATTTCATTATGCATTAGGACATATATCCCAACAGCCCACATTTCCTTTTGTTGGTTGCGAGCCATAGCACATAAGTCCTTTTGAAAAACAAAATGAAACACCTTTCTCTCATTCTTTATTTGTCATGGCAGTGAGTAGAAAATTTTGCTCACTACCGCTCTTTGTTTTACTTGTTGATGCTCCGGTTTTGTTATGTTTTGTGCAGTTTATTTTAGAAAATTATAGACTGAATTAAGGGTGTTGTTGGGCTGTTTAAGTGAGAAAAATCATACCTGAACTGTAGTGTCGATTAGCACCAAAACAGTGCAGTTTTGGTGCATTCAGTGCGTGATTTCGGGGTCGTGAATTCGATACTATGTTGGGGCTGTTCGGGGGACTGTTTTGTGTTGCTAAATGAGCTATAAAGATTCAGTCAAGAAGGGAAAAAAGAAGAGGTCACTGAATCATCTACACTATCACTGAATACGAAAACTTGTGCCTCTCTAATTCCTATATAACAATTAGGTTGTCACATAATCCTCCTACAACTTCTAGGTGGTAGATCATTCTGATGTGCTTGCATCTGACGCTCAGATGATGAAGGTGTTATACTTTTTCAACAACTGTTAACGATGGTGTACTGGTCGAAGCAGCAAGTAACTCAAAATATTATTTTACTTCAAGGTTTGAACTCTCTCATATAGTCCTCCTCAAGAAACATATCATTTTTCAATATAAACACTTTGTTATCTTATGGACTATAAAAAAATCTACCTTTAGTCTCCTTAGGATATCCTACAAATAGGCACATTTGTGAACGTGGTTCCAATTTTGTAGTCTTATTCTTCAGCACATGTGTTAGACACCATTATGTGCGAAAATATCGTAAACTAGCTTTAAGACCGCTTAACAACTCTAAAGGACTCTTAGGAACAGACTTATATAGAACTACATTAAGGATATACTGTTGTTTGCAACACATATCCTCAGAATGAACTAGGTAGTGACCTGTAACTAAATATAGATCTCATCATGTCTAGCAGGGTTCGATTTCTCCTCTCTACAACACCATTTTTCAGGTGTTGTGAGCTGGGATACTATCACATGCTCAATCAAGAATTCATCTAAATCATTGTCAAAGTATTCTCCTCCATTATTTAATAATAGAGTTTTGTTTGTTTTCCTTAATTGGTTGTTAATCTCAGCAAGATACTCTTTGAACTTTTCAAAGGTATCTGACTTGTGCTGCATTTGGTAAACGTACCCATATCTGGAATAATCATCAATAAAAGTGACAAAATATTAATAATCACCTCTTCCTCTTACCTTTATTAGTCCAAAGACGTCGAAATGTATTAGCTCAAGTGGTTGATTGGCTCTTAGAGTTGTGTTGGTGTGAGCTTGAAATTGTGATGTGTTGAGTTACGTTGTTAAAATATTATAGATTATGGAAAAAGAATTAATGATGATGTTGTGTATTAAGTGTTGAGTTAACTTGCATCTTTGAGAATAAGGATGGTTATGGCCGGATTCTACATAGTGAATGAGATGGAAACAAAAATTTGGCAATGAGGTAGTGTTTCCAAGTATAAAGTTAATGTTTATGCGATATGTGTATGTGTATGGTGTGGCCTTGAGCTTGATTTTAGAAGTGTTATCTTGATAATGGAATGTGGGCAAGGGTGATGTTGAAGTTAGAAGCGTTAGGGGTAATGTATGTAATGGATGATATTGTTCACATCGATATTAGGGTGTTGCGGAAATTATTTTGGGAGCTAGGTTTTACTTGAATATGGCTGAACATGGTCTTGTTGGGTGAATAGGAAAAATTGTGACATGTAATGGATGTTTCATGCCTTTAGTGGTGGGGTAAATTACTATATTCGGATACCCCGATGAGCTTAGTCGCATTAGTGCACTTATATGTCACTTTTGCGGTGTTACGACAACTCTTGGAACCTATAAAAGTTTAGTTATGTGTTATCTCGTCGTTAGTTGGAATACATATTAGAGCTTGACCACTTGAAAACATGCATGCACATGACATTCATGTATCTGATTTGGATTACAAGCATCATCGATAATTGATCTTTATTTGACTATAATATTTTATAGATTCGGCACAGAATCCTCCTTCGGGTTCAACACGACCTCCGGAGAATTAGAGCTCGTTATAGCTTTGTGAATGGTATAGGAAACAATTTCCCTCCTGCATCAGAAGCGACTTAGGCACTGAGATCGACCTTGAAAAATATCTTCCATCTCCCTTATGAATGCCAAATCTGACCAGCCCTTTTGGACTGATTTTGCTTCAGTTTTTGTGTAGCATCCGCAATTCGGGGATGCTACCGGCAGGGGATTGACCATATTGTCCCCATAAGCCTTAAATTATGATAACTGCTATTCTTATCTCATATATATATAAACACATATATGGAACCATAGCCCAACTCATCGACCATGCATGCATAGTACTCTTACTACTAAGTATTCTGATTAAATATACATTTCAACAATGACAATAACTTCTATAATGCATTATACATATGACCATTACTGTATAGCATATAAGTAACAAGACACGCTCTAACTCTGACTGAACTGGAATTAATCATTGACTTGACCTGGCGTCCAACTCCCTAGTGACTGCCATCAGTATCCATCCTCTCGAGCTCGTCCTCCATGAACCTGCAAAACAAAACACTGGGAGTGGGGGGGTTAGACTGTTGAATGATCTAAGTGAGTGGACGAAAACCGAAATACTATTATAATAATATTTGGTTCTAAACCCAAGGTTCAAGAAATTGCTTTATACGAAAACTCTTTTTCTATCTGAAAACTCTAGGTTTCTTTCTGAAAATCTCTTCTAAACTTTTTCTGTAAATCTTATCTTTTCTGAAGATTTCTTATAAAACTGCTGTCTTCGGGTTTCTTTCTGGGTTTCTTATAAAACTGCTCTCTGGGTTTCTTTCTGAAAATCTCTTCTAAACTCTTTCTGTAAATCTTATCTTTTCTGAAGATTTCTTATAAAACTGCTGTCTTCGGAAAACTTTATTTTCTAAAAACCTTTTCTGAAAACTGTATCTAAAAACTATTTCTGAAATCTGTATATGTCTCTGAAAACCTGATATATGGGGGCGTTACGTATCGCCGTGCCCCCATACGCCTAACTAGAGCCAAAAGTGCAAATCCATGACTTTGGGGCGTTACATATCGCCGTCCCCCAAAGCATGCCAATTCTGTCCCTGAAACTAGTGGTCTTGGGGCGTTACGTATCGTCGTCCCCCAAGTCATTGAACTAGAACTGGGGGTGTGGATCTATGCTACCCTCCAAGCTATGAAACTAGGATCTAGGGGCATCTATCATCCCTAACCTGAACTAGGATCTGGGGGCATTATGTATCGCCGTCCTCTCATTCCTCTACAATGTACACATGTCATCCGTCAATTCTGTGGCTCTAACAAGTTACATACTGAGGTGGGTTTTTCCCCCATGCCTCGAAAATCATAAAATCATGCTTTGATAACCTTTATATCTTAAGCATAACTTAAAACATAAACTTTCATGTAATAACTATAATAAAAATCGTCTAATGCCCTAAAGCATAAGAATAAGTCTGATATGAAAAATAACAAAATGAAAGTCAATTTTAAAGGAAAGTGTCCACTCACTGGTTTTGGAATCTGGCTATTACTTATTCGCTCGCCGAAGGAATTTACAGCTCCTGTGATAATCTAAAATTGATAACTTAATCAGAAAACAATTTGTGGAATATGCTTGAAACTATTGTCACTACATGACATAATATGCTTATGTCATGACAAATTATGTGTAAAATAGTCGATATGAGACCCTAAGGATGGCCCCTAACATCCTGAGTTGAAATTGAAATATTTAGAAATTGTTCCTGCCTCACGTCGCGACGCTGTGCTTGTCAAGTTGCGACGCCCACGCCAATAGGTTCAGGCAGAGAGCATTAGTGTCGCGACGAGCACCAGAACATACCCGAGGCAGAGCCTTTGTTTTGCATGCGTCGCGACACTATATGATTAGTGTCGCGATGCTAAGCCATTTTCAGGGCCAAATTTCACTTTTCAAAGGTATACCCAAACAATCTCTACTCCATCACCCCACACCATCATATAAGCAATTTTCTAAGCCTCAACATTGGTCAAAACTCACCTCATAACTTCAACTTAAGCAATATCCTCAATTAAACACAACCCATTTTCTTTAATATCAACAACTCACAAACTCTAATTTCCCCATCACATTCATGATATAAAAGCTTTATTTCATGTCAACACTATCAAGACACTTCTCAAGAATATATGCCAACAACCTATTAGTGCCAAATTACAGATCTTCCTTATTATCTTTGGGCTTACGCTTTACTTACTACTACTAATATACATAATAAGTTCCATCGAAAGCTATTTCTACGACTCCCTATCAGATATGGTTCGGTAGAAATCCAAGTCTTAGGCATTTAAAGATTTGGGGTTGTCCTGCATACATTAAAGTTACACAGCGGGATAAACTAGCACCCATATGGTATAAATATAGGTTCGTTGGATATCCTGATAATTCCATGGGATATCAATTCTACGATCCCGAGCAACGAAATATATTTATTGCTCGTTTTGTCACTTTTCTTGAAAAGAAATTATTGAGAGAAAATGGGAATTGTAGAGAGATTAAATTTGATGAGTTTGATGTTAGTGTTCCTAGAACATGCCAAGATCGTCTAAGAGTGATTCGTGTGTGAATTTATCAAAGGGAGTTGCAGAATACTCACATTGATCGGTTGAAGTTCAAAACTTTTTCGTAGATGTTGAAGCTTCCAAGCCTTCTTTGAGTGTTTCTAAACTCATGGGTGAGTTTCCCTATCACCTTCTTTTGACTCTAAATGTGCTAGCGAGCTTGATTTTTTTGAAACAAAAATTCCATGGAGAAAGCTTAAAGTTCCGGCCAAGAGAGGAAATTGGAGGAGAGAGTGAATAGTAAGTGTAACTTTCAAAGTTGACTACTTTTTAAATATAGAGTTGGTGTGTAGGATTTGGTTTGTGTGTTTTAAAAGCAATCCAAGCTTTTCACACAACCAATTACCAAATTCCGTGACTAGTCAAACACATTGATGTAAGTTGGTGGGCCCCACTTTAAATTCCAAATTTAAGTCGGACAATCCAACACGCAACTTTGCTCGGGCCCGGGTTCGTTTAATTCTGAATTAAATGAATTTTCGGTTGCGACTTAATTAAATCCATTTTAATTAAATAATAATGCCTCACAATATTATTACGTAAGTCGCTTACGAATTAATTCTAAATTAACTTATTCGCTTGAATTAAAATCCAATTTTAATTCCGCGTTGAAATCTAATTTCAATTAATATATATAATATATTATTTTTGCCCAATTAAATAAATTAAATAGTAAAATCCAATTTAACTATTAAATTTACTTTACCGATTAATTCAAAATTAATCGCGTTCTCTCTTCTAGTCGAATTAATCCTAGATTAATTCTTGACGCAATTAATCCCAGATTAATTTTCTCTTTGGTAATTAATCCCACAATCATTTATTGCCATAATTAATCCTAAATTAATCCACGATTAATTCTGTTCGAGTCAAATGTCATCGGTGAATCTTCGGGAAGCGACCCAAGAGATCCCTGGATATGTTGGCAGTATTACGGTAATCAGACTATCCGAATATGTGTGTACCTAGTACCACGTTCTTACCGATTTATAAGACATGGTTGGCTTCTAGCAAAGCACCGTGCCTACCCAATTCTCCAGAAATATTCTTTAAAGGAATATATAATCTTTGTGAGGCGTAGTATACGTAGTATTGCGTATTACGATCCAGTATCAGATGTCACATGCAAGGCCTGGGGTTGGAATTGTCTCTGCCCCGTATGAAGCATATATCGGATCACTGGCAACTAGTCTCTATTATCGGATAATCATGACCTAGTTATATTATCCCGATGACTGCAGTACTTAAGAGTACCAGTTCTGTATTCCTGCGTGATCATCATTTCCATATGACTGAAATGATACTTCCATCTTGACATCACACCAAATACACTACGATTCTCAGTAAACCCAGAAGAGGCGTACACAGAACCTGTTAAAGCCCCGGACGACCAAAACCAAAGTATACTGAATATCGCTAGTATTAGCGATGCCAGTCTCAGGTTAAGACCAAATACACCTACCCTGATTCGGATTCCCATAGACACATAGTTATATTACCAATGGGATTCCGATGGGTCTATCCAGAGCGAAACTATTCCCGTACCATCGGTAAACAGAACCTCCTATTACACTTGCATGAGTATCAAATACCAAAATATATGAGAACTATGCCGTTAAGCTTCCATAACGGCACAAGTGTAATACTAGCCTATTTCGTATTATCGATATCCAGTCTCGATAATACTACGACTAGGGATATTTTGATGATTAAACCTTTCGTAGATTAATATTGTCTCATATTTTATTAATCCGAAACTAATCATAAGGACTTTTATCATTTATATATCCGAGTAATCCAATTACAATTGATAAAAGAGAAATTTCATTTGTCACATAGTTAATTTTGTACAAGAATACCATTTTATTTACAAAATAGTGATGTTATGGGTCATAATTATCCAACAATCTCACACTTGGCCTATAGCCAATCACTCAAGTGTCCGACACTTGAACTATGTATGGGTCGCTCATGCTTATGCTGAGTATCACTTTCGTCAGCGGATTTTACAAGGTTATCATCTGCAATGATTTATTCGATCATCACATCGCCATGATGTATGATCTCACGAATCAGATAAAACGGTCGAAGTACATACTTGGATCGTTGATGAGACCGTAATTCTTTAGCCTGTGTTGTGGCCTAGCTCAGCTTCTAATAGAACTACTCCTAATCTAATTAGGAATTTTATGGATCTAAAATGTTTCTTCTGCTGCCTCAGCTGTAGCAATATAATCCGTTTTTATTGAACCGGCAACAGTATCTTGCTTGGAAGATTTCTAGCTCACTGTTCCGTTGTTCAAACAAAATAAGTACCCTTAATGCGACTTACAGTCATCTTTCTCGGTTTGAAAACTTACAGCGGTGAATCCAGTCACCTCAAGATCTCCATCTCCATAAATTAAGAAAGCATCCTTCCTTCATCTAAGATACTAAAGGATGTTCTTAACATCAATCCAGTGACTATCACCTGGATCGGCCTGATTGTGACTCCACATGCTCAAAGAATATGAGACACCAGGTCGCGTATATATCTTTCAATGTACGAGTTCTCGGAGAGTGCCAACAACTTTCAGATTTATCCCAGTAGATCTTTATTCCTAGAATAAAGGTTGCCTCTCCCAAGTATTCCATGGAGAATTTAATGAAAGCCAAGCTTTCACCGATTATATTATGGGAATGTCATTACTAAGAAGAAATACATCATCAATGTATAAGACATCCAATGTCAGTGCGCTCCCACTATCCTTCTTATATACACAAGAATCACCTTCATTTTGAATGAAACCATATTATAATATGATCTCATCAAAACGTTGGTTCCAAGAACGCAATGTTTGCTTCAATCCATAATTGGATCAAATTAACTTGCAAACCTTATTTGCATGTTTTGGTATGACAAAACCGTCATGGTGTTTTATAAAACATCCTCCAAAAGGTTTCCGTTAAGGAAAGCGGTTTTGACGTTCAGCTGCCATATTTCATAAACAAAATATGCATCACTTGCAAGTATTATCCGAATGGATTTAATCATGGCAACAGGTAAAAGGTGTCATCGTAGTCGACATCATATTGATGACGATATCCTTTTGCTACAAGCCTAGCTTTGTGCATTTGTTTGTTGCCATCCATGTTTGTCTTCACCATGAAGACCCATTTGCTACCAACAGGCACAATGCCTTCTGGTATATCAACCAGTATCCAAACTTGGTTGTATACATGGAATCCATTTCGCACTTCATGGCACCTTGCCATATAGCGGAGTCGATACCTTGTATCGCTACCTCATACGTAGCCGTCTCATTATCTTCAATATGATTAATATCTTTATGAGGTGAGATCAGAAATCCATACCTCTAAGGTTGTTTTCTTACTCTCTCTAACCTACGCGGTTCTTGTGTATTAGAAGATTGTGGTAAAGACTCATCCCTGATGAACTGTTCGTATTCCGTTAGGGATCGGTGCGAGAAACAGTATTACTCTGATTTTCATTGAGTTTTACTTTTCTCCCTCTTATCATTGCATTTAGGTATTCCTCTTAGGAAAACCACATGGAGAGCAACAAATTTATTTGTTCTCTTGTGAGTTGTGGAATTAGTTTCCTTAGGATAACCAATTACATAGTGGGCACTTATCCGATTTGGGTTGTAGTTGGGTATCATCCAAACATATGCCCATCATTCCCAAATCTTTAGGAATGAGAAACCTGATTTATTTCCTGTCCATATTTCATATGGGGTCTGTCCAACAGAATTTGATGGAACCTTATTCAAAATAAGTATTACATTGTTCAATTCGTATCCCTAGAAGGAATTTAGTAGCTCAGTGTGACTCATTATTAACCTAACCATGTCCAACAAAGTCCGATTTCTCTGTTCGGACACACTACTCAATTGAGGTGTTCCGGGAGGAGTCCACTGTGAAAGAATACTATACTCTTTCAAGTAATCGAGAAACTTATTGCTCAAGTATTTTCCACCACGGTCCAACAGTAATGTTTTAATACTTTTGCCAGTCTGTTTATCTACTTTGTGTCGAAACTCATTGATTATATCAAAAGTTTATGACTTATGTTTTAGAAGATACACATAACCATAACGCGATGCAACATCCGTACAGGTTACGAAGTATTGATAACCACCTCTAGCCTAGCTAGATATGGGCCCACATACGTCACCAGGAATGAGGGCTAACAGCTCGGTGGCATGTACAACTTTACCGTTAAAAGGCATTTTAAGCACTTTTCCTAATAAACTAGATTCGCAGACGTCATTTGAATTAGGATCATATCTGTCCAAGTATCCATTCTTCGAAAGTGTGGATATACGAGTCTTGTTTAATGTGTCCCAGGCAACAATGCCACAATTAAGTCTCTTATGATTTACTCAGTTTGAGCCTTTTGTTTGTCATGTTATATGTTTGAGATTTGTTTATATTCAAAATATAAATACTGTTATTCACATCTAATGTGTATATCTCAATATCATATTTATAAACAAAACACTTAGTGTTCATGAACATAAAGGTATACCCGCAACGGGTTAAACTAGATATAGAGATAATATTTCTAGTCAAACTAGGTACATTATAACACTTTCCTAATTTAAGTACATGCCCAAAGAGTAGTTCCAAAACTTAGGTTCCCATAGCCAAAACAGCTACTCTCGTCCCGTTTCTGACTCGCAGGTCGATCTCATCTGAAGCCAGTCTCCTACTAATCAGCAGATCCCGCACATCAGTACATATGTATGTACCACATTCAATATCAAAAATCCAATTTTTAAAACTAGCAGTGGATATATTTATGACAAACATACCTGAAGTCGGAGACTTGCCTGTCTTCACTTCCTTCATGTCTGCCTTGTCCATACAACAATCACGCTTCTAGTGACCCCATTTGCTACAGTTTAGGCAGACATCTTGGGATATGTTCTTTTGTAGGGTTTTTTAGGGGCTAAATCCGGTAACGCAGCGGAAGCGGTGGAAAATCGTATTTTCCGATTTCAAAACTTTTTCTCGAATTAGTTAAATAAACATATTTATTTAATATTCCAAAAATCAAATTATGAAATAAAATTCAAATGAATCATTAAGTGAATTTACCGAAATGCCCTTACATTGATATTTTGTCCATTTTAGTCGAAATTGATCTAATCAATTTTGAATGATTCTAAATCATTTCTAAGATGAACTTAGCATGTTCAAAACATCAAAACACCAAAAGCAACCAAATCCCCAAATTTCCAACTCTTGGCCGAATGCACCACCTTGGTGCCAAATTGTGCACTTTGTCATTTCATGCATCAAAACACATCAAGATGTAATCCAATGAACATGAAACTTTATATGCATCATATACACATCCAAATTCAAAACATATATGAAAATCCCCAAATTTGGAATTGGTCATGAACCCTAATTTTTCAATTTCTTCAAATTGGACAAATTAGACCAAATTGGTTAAATCAATTACTTTAATCATGTTTCTTCCATCCAATCAAAGTCTCAACACAATGAAACAACTCAAGATCAAATCTAGGTCATCTAAGAGTGGGTCAACAACTCTAGATTAGCAACATGGTTTCCAAAACCTTAAAAGAAAGCTTATAACTACAATAGTCACAACCTTCCTCCATTATACATGCTCAACACTTCATCAAAACTTCCATCAACAAAAACACAAGGAATAAAGAAGAAATAACCTAAGAAATCATATGTTAAAGCCTAGATCCTAAGGAACATTTTCCTTTCTAATAGCAAGTTGGAAAAACTCACTAAATCCAAGCTTTCTTTGATTTCTTCTTTCTTTCTCACAAGCTTCCTTTGCTTCCATTAATGGAGTTTTTCCTTAAATGTATTAGGTTAAGAATGAAATGAAATGAAACACAATATATACTTGTTTCCAACTTGCCTTGGCCGAAATTCACAAAGGCAAATACAAGTCTTGTAATTTCATTTCATTTCACTTTACATTTAATCAACTTGATAAAATATCTTAAAACACTTATAGATATTTATATTAAGTCAACAAATGCAACTAAGAAGAATATAACTCTTATATTTAAGTGTTATGGCCGAAATTAATAGAAAATAAAGGAAAAAGATATTTTATTTTTCAAACAATTTTGAACAAATATCTTAAGAAGTCAAAATCAATTTGACAACCTTTTCCTTTAATGTAAAGTCAACAATTGCAACTTATAATCATTTCCTAACTTTATCATTTGGTGATATATTTATATTTTAATTATATTAATCATTTAACAATTAAATAATTAAATAATTAATTAAATATAAATATATCAAATATGTATTATATTTACTTTAAATATCTCAAATACATATATTGATGATATATGTCAAATACCTTTATTTGACTATTTATTAATGTGTATTTATTATCATATATTAAAAACAAACACACATTAATTAGGAAATGACGGTTCGGCCCTTTCGCATGTATTTTTCGTTTAACGATTAAACGATTTATAAATAATCATCATTATTCATAAATGTTGCTCTAGTGCTCTACGAGTATGTTTCATTATTGAGACTCTCTAGATTCAGGTATATCCGTCACGAAATCCAATTTCATGTCCATAATCAATCCACCCGTAGATTATGACGATCACGGATAAACTAGCTGAATCATAAGGTCGAGGTCATTGCATACGTATAATCCCTCCGTCACAGGTATCCAGATAATCCCAGAGATATCGATGTAAACGTCAAATCTCTATAGGTATTATCTCGTCGACGTATCTATTAGCAATCTCTAAATAACACTCGGAACTTACTTCCGATGTATACTGTGGCCACAGATTTAACAGACTGCTAATAATATATGGACTACCTATGCTCTGTACACAGAACTGACGGATCCTATCTTGACACACACAGGATATCCTGAGGATCGATCCACACCCAACGAACAGGCGGAGGTCTGATCTAAATAGATCGGTGATGTGACTGCCATCTAAGTGTGGAGGATGTCTCATACATCCACAGTGGTGTCTCAAGTCGAAGGACCACTATGCTACTCAACCGAGAAGATTCTTATTGACGTTGGTGTACCATCCATTAAGAATCTTCGGTGAGCCGTTCAGTGTTTATCCACTATAAACACCTACACGTCTATAAGAGTCTCCATAGACTCATGGTTCATTGGGATAAACCATCGGACCAAGTCACGATATACGACATGTACTGGTCTCAACGGATTTGACTAACCGACCCGTGTTAGCAATCTTGACCAGGAACTATGTTTGATAATATACATATAGCAGTGACACTTCCCAATGTCAATTACAAACTAACTTTGTAACTGTGTACTGCATTATATATTATCGGGCCTTTGTCTAATATACATATCACTAAACCACATTTAGTTTCAATCTAATCGTAATCAGATCGAATACATATATAAGAACAAGAGGTGCAACCATAAATAAGTAATATTATGGAATAAGGGGATGTTCGTATTCATGAATCAGACATAAATACGGCCCGGATTGGCGCTCTGAGCACCAACCCAAACAATTTCTCCCACTTGCTCTAGTGCCAATCCACGGTATCATATACACGTCTCAATGTGCATCGTATGCACATGGCCCTCAAAAGCTCACCCACTTAAGAGGTAGGCAAAAAAAAACAAGTCCGTTATGACATATTGAGTTTGTTAAACAAACTCCATCGTTTCCCTTAGTCAGCATCATTCATATTTTGTAGAATCTAGATTATACATTAATATGACTCTGATGCTACTTCAGTATTGTGCTACAGCTACTGAGTTGTCCAAGTATTTAAGGATCAAATCCAAAATACTATGAAGACAACCGCAAACATAATAACAATTCAACACTTCTATTTTATAATGTCACTATGCAACTTCATAAGTCAATACTTCATAAGTTGCATCTAACTCTACTCAGTTAGTAGAATCCTTCGTGACACTCCCACTGCATCTTTTCTGACTCTTTATGACGTAGACTGTCTAACGTCATAATTAGTCTCAAAACTAATATGACCCTAATGGTTGCAGACTATATTCTCCATGAATTAGAAACTCGTTCTTAATATCTCAAAGATAAAAAGAACGTGTTTCAAGATCCATCATATGGTCTATAGGATGTCAAAATAACTCGTAACAATTACGATTAAATCAATATCTATAATCGCACATTATAAAGTATTTATTATGTCATCATCAAATGATACATAAGATTGATTAGACATTCTAATCAATATCTCTTTCGAAAAAAGGAATCATCCTTACGAAAAATGAATACTTTATATAAGACACACAATAACTGTCGAACAGTTATACTAAATGTCATACAGATAGCCTTGTTATGTCTCTCATTAGATCATATCTAATGTACGACTAATAGGAGTATCTCACAAGTCTCTTGGTTTTATATCTTATATAAAACTTTATATCGTATATAAAAGAGACTACTCCCACTTTTATCACGGAGTAAAGAAGACTTAGGTAAATCTTTTACCTCATAAACATCTCATTATTACTATAATAATGACAATGTCGTTAAGATATATAACACTAGAAAGTAATATGTACGCTCCCACTAACCCTTCTAATCACATATGTATTTATATACTTTGACAAGATCAGACAATCTGACGATATCAAAAATAGAGAACACATACTTCTGGAAGACTTATCCGAGTCTACAATAGGCTCTATAAGCTAACACACTAAACTGCGATCTCAGCAGAACACAAACTCTAGGGCCATTTCAGAATGAATTCTTCAAATAAGGAAATCACAACTGATCTCTTATCTGAATAAGTCATCCAAAAACGCCACTTTTCATTCTTTAGCTAAAATATACAGTTTATTATCAACATTAACCAATATATCTTTAATTGTTCAATTAGTGTGACTAGAGATAAGTTTTCTCAGAATCTACAATAGATTGCTGAGTATAACTTTTCTCACTGTCATACTATAAAGGTCAAACCTTTAATAAGCTCACATTGCTTCCGTTGTGCAAACAATTAGCACATATCATGAACTAATTCATAATGAAAGCGTAATCAATTTCAAAACTTGATCATAGTAAGCTATGAACAATCTTAGATCTAAGGTTCAATGGTGAACTTCCAGAATCGATATCAAATATCGCTTCCATTATAAGTTATAGGATAATTTTTCTTCAATAAGAAAACAACGGAACCATTAAGTATCAAATACTCGTGAATGATTCTATTATCCTATTGGACTTGTACGGAAGATGTATAAGGGTTGTTTCATCTTATTAATTACGTAGTTCCATTTATAATTTATCATTCTCACATTTGACTTCAATAAGTCAAGTTTTCTACAATAGTTAAACATTGATGTTACACACCAAGTAATAAAACGATTTTATTACTTAGAATCGTAGGAAAGATATTCTATTAAATAGAATAGAATATTCTATTAAACAGAATAAACGATAAACTTTTACTTATACCTCCAAGGTGTAAGTAATTTCCATTATATAACTATATATAAAAGAAAGATTGAAATCTCAAACTTTTCAAGATTCAATTTTTCTACCTATACATATCATATATGCAATTGTAGAAAATAATGGAACATTAATTAAAGAGATGAATTAGTGTTACTGGAGCATAACCCCAAGAGTATTGAAACTAATTCGGTAACATTCAATATCAAACGAATCAAATCATATAAGATTCGATTGCTCCCACTACTCAATTCCATCAAGATGGAATCGTGGAAGAATAATATTGAATATGAATCATATTCACTGAATAACCTTAGAACTAATTGCTTTAAATTCATACGTTTGATCGTATCAAAGATCTTTGAACAGTTCAAAGACATGTAATGAATTTTGAGGATAGAATTCTCTAAAACCTTTAGATTGAATATATTTGAACAAGTCAAAAATGTTCAATCTACGTTTCATCAGAACATGTTGAAAGTTCTGATACTTTCAAGACTTTCAATATGTGTTCCTTCAGAAACACGTAACTAAGTTATGACAATTCATCAACTAAGTTACGAAATAAAGAAAACTACCTTAAGCAATTATTATTTATAAAACTACATACATCCAATGTATCAGTTAAATAAATTTGGTGGTCCAATGACAATCATTGGTTAAACGAGATCTTAATCACTTTCCTGAATACAATATTCATTAAATGGACAAGGATGTGTGGTGTGATCTAGTATCAAACCATCCTTCACCATAAGGAATAAGCATCCAATGCTTAAGTGATTAAACTCATAAAGCACCGTTCTAAATTATTTACTTTACCGAATAATTTTTTTATGTTTATCTCTACGTCAATGACACTACTAGTTATTATAAAATATGTAACAATTGTTTATAAAGAACAAGTGACTATCCAATAGTCGCGAGTTCCGATATCAAATATCAAAACAATCGTTAACCAATATTTCAAATAACTAGACGGGAGATCTGGTATCCAATACCTATAGTTGTAGTATTGTGAAAATCGATATTTTCTATACACAAATATACGCATCTCCTTTCTTTAGCTTTACTATTTGCATTCAACTATTCACAACAATTCTAAATAACTGATTAACAAATTGTGTCAGACACATTACCTCTAAAGGTAATTAAAGCTTAGAAACGTCATTACTAGATAAACAAATACCTAATAGGGCTTTATAAATGCCAGTCAAGAATCTCGAGACATGAACTAATTCAAGTCAATTCTTACTGCATAAGAAACTATTATCTCTAAAGTATTATATCCTATAGGGATATCTATCTAGATTATCTATCATGACTTAGAAACTAAGTCACTAACCATCTTTATTTTGAAGAAAATCGGAACAATAGTTCCCGATGGTTTAGACCAATCTAATAATATCATAGTCTAGTAGTATCTAGAACCTATTCTAGAATAACTGCAACCAAGAGTCAAGTCAGATAACATATCAAAATATGTGTGCAGTAAATAAAAGTTTAATTCTATATAAACAATAGAATAAGGAAACAAACAAGCGGCAATTTCCATAATAACATACACTGCCTAAGTTATGGAATATTTTAAACTTAGCAGTGCCTCCCATTATTTTTACGTAATGCCGTAATCCCCAACGGAAAGACGAGAATTCAATAATTAAATCGAATTCCATAATGGGAAGAGGACCCCATGAATATATTTCGACTCACAGCAGAGGCACGGTCTCACCGACGTATATTCACAGGTAGACAACTAATTGTCAATCACTCACTAGTGACTCCAAGGTTCCGGTCCTGGTCGTTTCTCGTTGTCGCTGCGAAGGCAGGCCCACAAGGAGACGTACCAAGGTTAAACTTGTCAATGATAAACTCAAGTTACTTGCGTAACCCTGACAGCTAGGGCACGTTCAGGATTCCGCTTTCGCTTGAATTTATATAGTATCTAATATACATTCGGCATAAATAAATTTCTATCAGCTACACCCTCACAGCAGAGGCACGGTCTCAGATGTAGTCAACGAAAAGATATTTATAAACCGTATTGACAAGACAGACCAAGAAACAAGTATTGCAAATACTAGTTACTATTAAACCTTATTAAGCGGGGATATTCCATTAAGTGTCATACACCCTAAATCTAATCAAATTAGATTATAACATGCATGTATAAAGTCAAGAAAACATGATTAAACATTGAATAAAATAAGCTAATCATTTATGGAGGCCTAGAATCAGACTTGCTCTGATACCATTCTGTAGGGGTTTTTAGGGGCTAAATCCGGTAACGCAGCGGAAGCGGTGGAAAATCGTATTTTCCGATTTCAAAACTTTTTCTCGAATTAGTTAAATAAACATATTTATTTAATATTCCAAAATCAAATTATGAAATAAAATTCAATGAATCATATTCAAGTGAATTTACGAAATGCCCTTACATTGATATTTTGTCCATTTTAGTCCGAAATTGATCTAATCAATTTTGAATGATTCTAAATCATTTCTAAGATGAACTTAGCATGTTCAAAACATCAAAACACCAAAAGCAACCAAATCCCCAAATTTCCAACTCTTGGCCGAATGCACCACCTTGGTGCCAATTGTGCACTTTGTCATTTCATGCATCAAAACACATCAAGATGTAATCCAATGAACATGAAACTTTATATGCATCATATACACATCCAAATTCAAAACATATATGAAAATCCCCAAATTTGGAATTGGTCATGAACCCTAATTTTTCAATTTCTTCAAATTGGACAAATTAGACCAAATTGGTTAAATCAATTACTTTAATCATGTTCTTCCATCCAATCAAAGTCTCAACACAATGAAACAACTCAAGATCAAATCTAGGTCATCTAAGAGTGGGTCAACAACTCTAGATTAGCAACATGGTTTCCAAAACCTTAAAAGAAAGCTTATAACTACAATAGTCACAACTTCCTCCATTATACATGCTCAACACTTCCATCAAAACTTCCATCAACAAAAACACAAGGAATAAAGAAAGAAATAACCTAAGAACATCATATGTAAAGCCTAGATCCTAAGGAACATTTTCCTTTCTAATAGCAAGTTGGAAAAACTCACTAAAATCCAAGCTTTCTTTGATTCTCTTCTTTCTTTCTCACAAGCTTCCTTTGCTTCCATTAATGGAGTTTTTCCTTAAATTGTATTAGGTTAAGAATGAAATGAAATGAAAAACAATATATACTTGTTTCCAACTTGCCTTGGCCGAAATTCACAAAGGCAAATACAAGTCTTGTAATTTCATTTTCATTTCACTTTACATTTAATCAACTTGATAAAATATCTTAATAACACTTTATAGATATTTATATTAAGTCAACAAATGCAACTAAGAAGAATATAACTCTTATTTAAGTGTTATGGCCGAAATTAATAGAAAATAAAGGAAAAAGATATTTTATTTTTCAAACAATTTTGAACAAATATCTTAAGAAGTCAAAATCAATTTGACAACCTTTTCCTTTAATGTATAAGTCAACAATTGCAACTTATAATCATTTCCTAACTTTATCATTTGGTGATATATATATATTTTAATTATATTAATCATTTAACAATTAAATAATTAAATAATTAATTAAATATAAATATATCAAATATATGTATTATATTTACTTTAAATATCTCAATACATATATTGATGATATATGTCAAATACCTTTATTTGACTATTTATTCATGTGTATTTAATAATATATATATTAAAAACAAACACACATTAATTAGGAAATGACGGTTCGGCCCGTTCGCATGTATTTTTCGTTTAACGATTAAACGATTTATAAATAATCATCATTATTCATAAATGTTGCTCTAGTGCTCTACGAGTATGTTTCATTATTGAGACTCTCTAGATTCAGGTATATCCGTCACGAAATCCAATTTCATGTCCATAATCAATCCACCCGTAGATTATGACGATCACGGATAAACTAGCTGAATCATATAGGTCGAGGTCATTGCATACGTATAATCCCTCCGTCACAGGTATCCAGATAATCCTAGAGATATCGATGTAAACGTCAAATCTCTATAGGTATTATCTCGTCGACGTATCTATTAGCAATCTCTAAATAACACTCGGAACTTACTTCCGATGTATACTGTGGCCACGGATTTAACAGACTGCTAATAATATATGGACTACCTATGCTCTGTACACAGAACTGACGGATCCTATCTTGACACACACAGGATATCCTGAGGATCGATCCACACCCAACGAACAGGCGGAGGTCTGATCTAAATAGATCGGTGACGTGACTGCCATCTAAGTGTGGAGGATGTCTCATACATCCACAGTGGTGTCTCAAGTCGAAGGACCACTATGCTACTCAAGATTCTTATTGACGTTGGTGTACCATCCATTAAGAATCTTCGGTGAGCCGTTCAGTGTTTATCCACTATAAACACCTACACGTCTATACGAGTCTCCATAGACTCATGGTTCATTGGGATAAACCATCGGACCAAGTCACGATATACGACATGTACTGGTCTCAACGGATTTGACTAACCGACCCGTGATAGCAAATCTTGACCAGGAACTATGTTTGATAATATACATATAGCAGTGACACTTCCCAATGTCAATTACAAACTAACTTTGTAACTGTGTACTGCATTATATATTATCGGGCCTTTTTATATAATACATATCACTAAACCACATTTAGTTTCAATCTAATCGTAATCAGATCGAATACATATATAAGAACAAGAGGTGCAACCATAAATAAGTAATATTATGGAATAGGGGATGTTCGTATTCATGAATCAGACATAAATACGGCCCGGATTGGCGCTCTGAGCACCAACCCCAACATCTTTGTCTTCCCAGAAGATTATGATGATTTTGCCTTTGCCCCTTTTCTTTTAACCCTTAGAAGCCTTCGGCCATGCTTTAGCCTTCTGAGATGTCGAAGTAAGATGCGCCTTGCGCTTCTTGCCCTTTTAGAAGCTCTGGCTTTGCCTCCTTGAGCATAGCCATTAACTCTCCAAGAGTTTTCTCTTGGTTTAAGATGAACCCGCCCCAGCTATCGGGTAGAGACTATAAGATCAAATCTATAGAAGTCTCGACCTCGTAGGTAATGCCTAGTTAACGTAGTTGTTCGATGTCAGTTATCATCTGCAACACCTAGTGCTTGATAGATGTATCATCTGACATACGCGAGCGAAATAGCTTTTTTTGCAATTCATACTTCTAAGATCTAAAATTAGATCTGTGATGATCCTTCAATTTCAAC
Source organism: Zanthoxylum bungeanum (assembly GCA_019454045.1). Classification (NCBI taxonomy): domain Eukaryota; kingdom Viridiplantae; phylum Streptophyta; class Magnoliopsida; order Sapindales; family Rutaceae; genus Zanthoxylum; species Zanthoxylum bungeanum. The sequence goes on along the minus strand of SKCR01041335.1, from coordinate 79,834 downwards.
ATCATACTATAATGATCCAATCCTTTGTTCTGGCAACGAAATTAAGCAGTCATTGTAGCAAGCATGACGGATTGAGCACTAAAGTTATCATCACGATGAGTCTTCCTAAGCTCATGCTCTACTATTTGCTCAACTATGGGCTCAGGCCCGAGAGGTTCTTTATTATATAGAGTAACTCATTGGCTTTCAAGACTATCATGAGATTCAATTCCCATCTGGAAAATTGTGTCGTTAAAGACATTTTTCACCTAGGATTATGTCATTTGAAGTTAATCTTTCCAGTTATATTGATTGCTATAGTCCAACTATCCAATCAATGATTTCGGGTACAATCAAATGTAATGATTAACTATAGTCCAACTATATAACCAACTAAAAATGAAGTAGTGTGTTGTACAGTCTAACTGTTTAAAGAAAGCAATATTTAATATTAGTCCAACTAATATATTTATAACAACGTTAAATAAATAAAAGAGCCCGTATTGGCAAGTATTTAAACAAAATTACAAATTTAATACTTGCCTCCCACTATTTCGACGAGCCTCTAACCCTCTGTGCAGTACTCGGGAAACATAGTTTCCTAGTGGTCTAGGATCCCGTTAAATAACACACAACCTTGACTTTGGCCAACAAGTTGTATGAAACTTAACTAGGTAGATCTCTAAGATCAATTGGATCCCATCCAAATCCTAGATCCAGTAGGTGGACCTCCAAGTTCGAAACATATATCCAATATATGTAAATATATCAATATATTTCCTAACCTTTTTTCCTCTGAATCAACTAAGTCTTGGCTTTTGCTCAACAAGCTTAATGAAACCAGTTAAGCGTGACCCATTGACAGTGGGAAAGCTTCGTAATCGAGGTCGATGAACAAGAAGTGACATTGACTTTGGCCAACAAATCACAACTTGCCCAAGACGTACGATATGGAATAAAGCTTTCGTGATTCAAACATATCCGTGATGGACAAAGGTCTTGACTTTGGCCAACAAACCAATGCCAATCTTGAGAGAGAACCACTCAATGGAAGGAAAAACGCTTAATATTTGATGAGGGTTTTTCGTGTAAATTGGCAACCAATTTATTATCTTTGATTAGGTCTCATCATACACCCTTAAGCATGCATTCTAAAAACATAATAAGGCGCGAAATAAATTAATAATGATATGAGGATGTATATATAATAAATTTGTTCCTATAACAAATATCTCCATTTCCTCTCTCCCGATAGCACTATTCATACTTCTACCCAATTACATAATACTTCTAAAGAAACCTCATTTACATTGAGGGGAATCGGTGAGAAGAGAAATACAAAGAGAAAAGAGATAATAGGCTGGACACGCATGTCCAACTAATCCAATTAATTAATCTTTAAATTAATGACCATCCAATGTTCAAATAATGATTTGATTTGCGCGATTCAAACTCGTTTAAGAATAAATACTCAAAGTAAGTATTCTTGAATTATATCGAACTACAATTTTAAATCCAATTTAAATGGTATCCAATGCTAATTCATATTTTATTCCAAATTAAATAATTACACTTTTAATAGTGCCTTTTAGACTTGGATTCCAAATGTCTTCGCACTCGAGTTACTCAATTGATCCGGCATCCGATCTTTATGGGTCTCAAAGGCCCAATTAAATTATTTAAAGGCCCAATTGTCATATTTGGACTTTATGGAAATGGTTTTAGGCCCAATTGGATCCAACCCAATTGTACAAAATCAAACTTGGCCCAACCAAACCCATTAAGCCCAATTACAACAATTAAAATAATACATTATTCCAAATTACATATTAATCCAATTTAAGTGTAATTAACATAATTAATTAACTAATCTAATGTTCCCAAAACACTTAATTAATCCAATTAATCATGCTCTTTAATTCCAATTCATGTCCAACACAAATTGAAGCAAAACAATTCATTATAACATGCTTATAGCTCATGGTTTTGACAAGAAATTATCATACAATTTGATTTCAATCCAATTAAATCAACATCTAAAATACATTTCATGCCAACAACACATCCAATTGTCTAATTTTCAAAATATCACATGAGCATCCTAGGGTATATTTTCGGCCAAGGTGGGAAATTGAGGATTTTTTATCTAATCAATTTTTCTCAAATCCAATGATATACAAATCCAATTCAACATCATATAAACTCAACCAACTCATCAATTTAGGAAAAATCAAGCTCTAAGCATAAAATCCCAAACTAAAGTCATGAACCCTAGATTTTCAAATCAAACTTAGGAGGCTCTGATATCATTGTTAGTGTTCCTAGAACTTGCCAAGATCGTCTAAGAGTGATTCATGTGTGAATTTATCAAAGGGAGTTGCGGAATACTCACATTGATTGGTTGAAGTTCAAAACATTTTCATGGATATTGAAGCTTCCAAGCCTTCTTTGAGTGTTTCCAAACTCATAGGTGAGTTTCCCTATCACCTTCTTTTAACTCTAAATGTGCTAGCAAGCTTGAATTTTTGAAACAAAATTTCCATGTAGAAAGCTTGAAGTTTCGACCAAGAGAGGAAATTGGATGAGAGAGTGAATAGTAAGTGTAACTTCCAAAGTTGACTACTTTTTAAATATAAAGTTGGTGTGAAGGATTTGGTTTGTGTGTTTTAAAAGCAATCCAAGCTTTTCACACAACCAATTACCAAATTCCATCACTAGTCAAACACATTGATGTATGTTGGTGGGCCCCACTTTAAATTCCAAATTTAAGTCGGACAATCCAACACGCAACTTCGCTCGGGCCCGGGTTCGTTTAATTCTGAATTAAACAAATTTACCGTTGCGACTTAATTAAATCCAATTTAATTAAATAATAATGCCTCGCAATATTATTACGTAAGTCGCTTACGAATTAATTCTAATTTAATTTGTTCGCTTGAAATAAAATCCAATTTAATTACGCGTTGAAATCTAATTTCAATTAATATATTTAATATATTATTTTAGCCCAATTAAATAAATTAAATAGTAAAATCCAATTTAACTATTAAATTTACTTTACCGATTAATTCCAAATTAATCGTGTTCTTTCTTCTAGTCGAATTAATCCCAGATTAATTCTTGACGCAATTAATCCCAGATTAATTCTTGACGCAATTAATCCCAGATTAATTTTCTCTTTGGTAATTAATCCTAGATTAATTTATTGCCGTAATTAATCCTAAATTAATTTTCTTTCTCATAATTAATCTCAGATTAATTCTGTTCGAGTTAAATGTCATCGGTGAATCTTCGGGAAGCGACCCAAGAGATCCCTGGATATATTGGCAGTAAATACGGTCATCGGACTATCCGAATACGTGCATACCTAGTACCACGTTCTTACTGATTTACAAGACATGGTTGGCTTCTAGCAAAGCACCGTGCCTACCCAATTCTCAAGAAATATTCTTTAAAGGAATATATAATCTTTGTCAGGCATAGTATACGTAGTATTGCGTATTACGATCCAATATCTGATGTCACATACAAGGCCTGGGGCTGAAATTGTGTCTGCCCCATACGAAGCATATATCAGATCACTGGCAACTAGTCTCTATAATCGGATAATTATGACCTAGTCATATTTTCCCGATGACTGTAGTACTTAAGAGTACCAGTTCCGTATCCCTGCGTGATCATTATCTCCATATGATTGAAGTGATACTTCCATATTGAAATCACACCCAATACACTACGATTCTTAGTAAACCTAGAAAAGGCGTACACAGAACCTGTTAAAGCCCCAGATGACCAAAACCAAAGTATACTGATTGTCGTAAGTATTAGCGATGCAAGTCTCAGGTTAAGACCAAATACACCTACCCTGATTCAGATTCCCATAGACACATAGTCATACTACCAATGGGATTCTGAGGGGTCTATCCAGAGCGAAGCTATTCCCGTACCATCGGTAAACAGAACCACATATTACACTTGCATGACTATCCAATACTCAAATATATGAAAACTATGCCGTTAAACTTCCATAACGCGCACAAGTGTAATACTAGCCTATTCCGCATTATCGATGCCCAGTCTCGATAATACTAAGACTAGAGATACTTAATGATTAAACCTTTCGTGGATTAATATTGTCTCATATCTTATTAATCTGGAACTAATCATAAGGACTTTTATCATTTATATATCCGAGTAATCTAATTAAAAATGATAAAAGAACAATTTCCTTTGTCACATAGTTAATTTTGTACAATAACACCATGTCCTTTACAAAATAGTGATGCTATTGGTCATAATTGTCCAACATTTGATCCCAGCATTAAGGAACCTGAGATGGAACCACAGATCCAATTATGAGATACAACACAAGTTCTACGTAAGTCGAATAGAATATCAAAGTCTCATGAGAGATTATTTTTAACATCTGATGCGAGCCTTGATGTTTTCCTCTTGGAGGAAACAGATCTGACTACGTATAAAAAAGTGATATTGGATATCGATTCGGAAAAATGGCAGAAAGCCATGAAATCCGAGATAAATTCTATGCATGACAATCAAATTTGAGACTTAGTTGAACTTCCTGAAGGAGTTAAATCGATAGGATGTAAATGGGTTTATAAAAGAAAACGAGGTCCCGATGGAAAGGTAGAACTTTTAAAGCCCGAATGGTAGCGAAAGTTAACACTCAACATCTTGGGATTGACTATGTACGAGACATGACATCAGTTTCGGCGTCAGTGTGACTAGCAGCTATCAATCTAATCTGGGTAATTATCATTGGACAGCTGTGAAATATATCCTGAAATATCTTAAGGGTACTTAGGTTAAGTTTCTAATATATGGAGAAAATGAGCTACAAGTTAAGGGTCATACAGACTCTGACTTCCAGGGAGATCCAAATGATAGAAAGTATATAACCAGATATATATTTACCCTTAACGGTGATGTGGTTAGTTGGCTATGTTCAAAGCAAGGCTCAACAGCTGATTCCACCACTGAGGTGGAATTTATAGCGGCTTCAGAAGCTGCTAAAGAAGCGGTTTGGATTAGAAATTTTATCATAGAACTTGGTGTTATGCCTAGTATTGCGGATTTGATCCCATTGTACTGTGATAATAGCGGAGCCATTGTGAAGGCTAAGAAGCCGAGGGCGTATTCCAAGTCTAAGCATGTGGAAAGGAAATATCACGTGATTAGAGAGATCATTGAACGAAAAGATATAGTGGTCTTGAAGGTTCAAGGACTAAACAACATAGTAGACCCGCTTACTTAGGCTTTACCTCCTAAGTTATTCGATAAACATATGGAGGAGATATGACTACAATACCATCCGGATTGACACTAAGCAAGTGTCAATTTGTTAGAGTTGGTGCTTCCAATTCGATTTGTATATTTTATTATTTATTAATAAAATAACTACTTTTTTATTTCATACCTTATTAATGGTATTGTCATTATGTATATTAGATTGATGTATAGATATGCTAAGAATAACATCGATATTAAAATAATCTTATAGTAATATTGGACACTAGGTAGTCCGACATTAGGATAAGTATTATTATTATAAATTATTCTTAAAGTATATATATTTCTAGTCATTGGTTTTGGAATACAGTCGAATTCCTATAACCTCAAAGACTAGCACCTGTCGTATATTGGAATTGGAGTTCCAATGGTTTAACCCGATGTATCATGAGTTTTGGAAACTCTTATAGACGTGTGGGTATTGGTTGGACCAAATACTGAATGAATCACGGGTGATTCCTAATAATTGGAAGTACACACCACCGTCAATAGGAATCTCCTCGAGTCGGGTAGCATATGTAATCCTTTGACTATAGGATATCATTGATTTTTTTTGTGAGATCCTCCACATCTTGATGCCATGTATGTCAGAAATCTTTCATGGTCTGGCCTCTAGATGTTCTTTGGGTGTGGACTGATGCACTTAGTAATCAAGTGCGAAGCAAGATTGGATCTGTCAGCCCGTATGTGTACCATAAGGGATTTTGGTATCTATGTGAGTAAAGTCATGATTCTTAAGGCTTTGGCCAAATTCAATTACCTAGGGTGGATCGCATCAGTTATGAAGAATCGTGGACATGTCGACATGAGATGTGTGCCTTGAAAACTTGACGGTGTATTCTATGTTTCCTAAGCACAACTCAGATAGCATACGATGGATGGATTGTTAAACATATGTGATGACCTCGACTCATATAGTTTAAAAGGTCGTTCATGTTCTTCACAAATTCGGAGGTGGCTGAATTACGTACATATTAGCTAGGCTTATATGACGAATGTGTCTGAACTTAGAGAGTCCCAATATGAAGTGTAATCGTTGAGCACTTGGGTAGCCGATTAATTTTAATAAAAGATAATATTCGATATTATAATTATCAACTAAGAAAATCAAGTGTTATTGGATAACATTGATTATTTACTTTGACCTAATTGGATTAATTCAATAATTACACAAGGGCTTAATTGTAAAATCATAATTATCTTTACCATTTGAGGATATTATGATAATTGTAAGTATGTAATAATAGGCAGTTTTGGCTTGATTTAATTGGATTATATCAAAGTGACAAACATTGAACTAATCCATTTCCTAATCTTTATCTTGATTTAATTAGATTAAATCAAAGTGATAGATAATGGAGATTAGTCACACCTAATTATACATATTTGGACAAATTAGATTAAGCCCACCTAAAAGTTGATTACAACTTTTATTAATTAAAAATTACCTAATGTAGGCATTGTATTTTTGCATGTGAAACCCGATGATGAGTCTCAGTTGGAGGCACTACCTTTTAAGTCGCGGAAGCCGCGGGAAACGGATGTCAGAAGGGAGGAGTCAAGAATTGACTCATAATCGGATTAAGTTCGATAGTTTAGCTTCGGGTTACTTGTTGGCTGTCCTTTTTAAAAAATTATTCCCGGCCTAAAACACTCACAAATCACCTAACCTCGGCCCAAAATCCCCGCAAGCCCATTAACCTTGACCTAAAACCCCTGCAAGCCCACACACTTAGCCCACACAAACCAAACCCACAAACGAATGGCCCCACACGCCCAACCAAGGCCCACACGCCCATTCTCCTTGATACACACCCAAATTAAATCAAATATTAATTAAATTAAGTATTAACTAAATGAAATATTAATTAAATTAAATAAATAAAGAATTAAATCATTTACCAAATTAAATAAAACATAAAATAAAATCATGCCTAACTTAGATAAATCAAATATATTACATACTAAATTAAAAAAAGATGATATGCCTAATTAAAATCAATCATAACAAATTAAAAATATTGACTCACCTAATTAACAAATTAAATGCCTAATTAAAATCAATCATAACAAATTAAATATATTGTATTCATAATCTAAACCAATCAAATATACTAACTTCCTAATTTGAACCAAATTTGTCCCCCCTCAATCCATTGCTTTCCTTCTTAGACACCAAATCAAATCCCTTCCTTGTGAGACAAGGTGAAGCCCTAGCCCTTCTCTATATAAACCACACTTTTCCAAGGCATTCCGCCTCCTGGTTCACGCCCATCACAAGAAACAAAGAAGCAAAGAATTTCCAACCCCTTCTCTAAGCTCTCCATTCACGCCAATTACAAGAATAAGTAACAAACAAAATATATTCTTTTTCATCTCCTCCACTCCATAGCCGAACACATCACTCCCCTCAACCCCCTCCATAGCCGAAAATAACAAGCCTTTATATCCTCATAAAGCCACTGAAACCATCCCTATACAGCAGCCCTCCACCACCGAAAATTACAACCAAAAACCGAACTGCAGTGAACACAAAAACTGCACTGTTTTACACGCCTATACAGCAGCAAAATCCTCTTAAAACAGTCCCTAAAATCCTTAAAACAGTAACATAAAAACTGCACTTATAATCATTGAAATAATCACACAAAACTGCACTAAAAACCCACACAAAACACTCAAAACAGTCCGTGGAAACGTCAAAACAGTGACCTGAACAGTGAGCAGAAAATACAGAGGAAACAGCAGCAAAACGGAGGCCAAACAGCAAGCAAAACAGCAAAACAGTGAGCCAAGACGCTAAACCAATGAACCAGAGAAGTAGCGGTGTGATAGCCCTTCCGACGGCCGTGAAACGCGAGTTCGAAAGTCGACATAAAAGGTTAGACCTTAGGTTAGACGCGAGTTCGAAAATCGAGCGCATGGGCTTAGTAAGTGCGATGAAAGGTCCCCTATTTGGAGGGGTTAAAATCCTTTACCACGATGCTTTGCCGCGCCGGTTGATGTGTGTTCGGTTGAATGCAAGATACGTTCAATCGGGCATACTAAGTTTGATATTATTGTTTTTTTTAATTCTTTGTATGCATGATTCAATCGAGCGCATGGGCTTATTAAGTGCGATGAAAGGTCCCCTATTTGGAGGGGTTAAAATACTTTACCACGATGCTTTGCCGCACCGGTTGATGTGTGTTCGGTTGAATGCAAAATACGTTCAGTCGGGCATACTAAGTTTGATATTATTGTTTTTTAATTCTTTGTATGCATGATTCAATCGAGCGCATGGGCTTAGTAAGTGCGATGAAAGGTCCCCTATTTGGAGGGGTTAAAATCCTTTACCACGATGCTTTACTGCGCCGGTTGATGTGTGTTCGGTTGAATGCAAGATACGTTCAATCGGGCATACTAAGTTTGATATTATTGTTTTTTAATTCTTTGTATGCATGATTCAATCGAGCGCATGAGCTTAGTAAGTGCGATGAAAGGTCCCCTATTTGGAGGGGTTAAAATCCTTTACCACGATGCTTTGCCGCGCCGGTTGATGTGTGTTTGGTTGAATGCAAGATACGTTCAATCGGGCATACTAAGTTTGATATTATTGTTTTTTAATTCTTTGTATGCATGATTCAATTGAGTGCATGGGCTTAGTAAGTGCGATGAAAGGTCCCCTATTTGGAGGGGTTAAAACCCTTTACCACGATGCTTTACCGCGCCGATTGTTGTATACTCGATTGGATGCGAGATGAGTTCAATCGGATACGTAAGGTCCCACATTGTGGATTTATTTGTCTATGAATGTGTTGCATGTATCAAGTCTGGTTCAGTTCGAATGCGTTCTCGAATGCCACACGAACGTGAACCTTCTGTTTACCATTCGAACACATTCTCAAACGCTACGCGAACGCGCACACATTTTCTTAGTTTCATCATGCATCAGGTCTTGTTCCGTTCGAACGCGTTCTCGAACGCCACACGAACGTGAACCTTCTGTTTACCGTTCGAACGCGTTCTCAAACGCTACGTGAACGCGCACACATTTTTTAGTGTTTCATGTATCAGGTCTGACTCCGTTCGAACGCCTTCTCGAACGCTATACGAACGCGAACCTTCTGTTTACCGTTCGAATGTGTTCTCGAACGCTACGCGAACGCGCACCCACTGAACTGAGCCCTTTTCATCAGATTTCATACATAATTGTTCCTAGTAGCTATCCCTTCGTATGATGAATCTGATTGCTTCTCTGTATTACGCAAGATTGTGTAGGTATCATTCATCTGTAGTCCCCACATGTATGAGTACGATGTGTTTAACGTATTACAATTCATATATCCATGTCGTGATAGCATTTGAGTATTATTTCTTGTGGTATATCGGATGGAAACCCAGACATAAATTCCGTAGCCGATTCCGAATGGACGGTAGTGCGGCCTGTACTTGGGATACAATTCCACGTACCACTTGGAAAAGTGCTCACATGTGTGCTTGTGTCAATATTAGTTATCTTCTTTTGCACCACGTCATAACATGCTCACTTTAATGCCTAATTGCATCCTTAAGTGTCTTTTTGCATTATATACTTAGTTGACTCTTTTATTTGTGCATGGACATGTAATTGCTATTTGTTTATGATATGTCTATGAAATCACATGTTCGCCATCATTTGATTCGCCTTTATGTGTGCTTGTGTGGTTTGTGTGTGCTTGTGTTTCCATGAATACAATATGCCAATGAAGTTGTATGTTCGTTGCTACTTTGATATACTTTCAAGCATGCAATCTTAGATGTGAAATATATGCAAATTTAGGTGTAAGTTTTATTTTTGTGCATGTGAACTTAGAAGCATGATACTCTTGGAAATAAGTGTTACTTAAGCTTGATTAAATTATTACACAAATCCTTTCATTACAAGTGACATAAGTAAGAGACCATTCTGAACCCAACGGTTTGAGGTCTTCCATTGCGAGGGGTGAGTGCGGCCTTAAATCTCATTTTCCCGGTTCGCATCGGGTGGCGACTCCATTATTCTCCGGTTTAGTCCCCCGTGGCTACTCCGTACTCCCAACCGGGCCGCGAGCCCCAGAAAGCATGCGTCGCCCAGTTTCTGTGTCCCACACCTAAGTTTTACTATAAATAGCAAGCTTTGGGAAGGTTTTATTTAAGAAAATAAAAAGCTTGAGAAAGCTAAATACAAGCAAGAATTGGAGAAATTAGCCTAAGTTAGAGAAGTGTTTACAGAAGCATTGTGAGATCTCTATAACATTTCAATTAAGAGAAAAAAAATTTGGATCTTGGAGTGAAGCTTGCTAGCATTGGAATTAAGATTGGATCTTGGAGTCAAGCTTGCTAACTTTGGAATTTCTCCACAACATTTCAACAAGGAGAAGTAGATTGGATCTTTGAATTAACCTTGCTATGTAAGTTTGATCTTCTCCAAAATATACATTTTTCATTAGTGAGACATATAATGATGAAATATGTATTAGATACATAATGTTGAAATTAGGCTAATTAATTATGTGATGATGCTTTGGAAGTATAAACACAATATGCTTGTATTTGGATCAAAATATTTATGTTAAACATAGACATAAAACTAGATTTTGGAACTCTAGATAATAGCTTAGAGCTAAGGTTATAAGTCTATAATCACTCGATTACCTTTGGGTGACCTAGAATTGTTCACGAGTCATTTCATTGTGGGATTCTATTTTGGTTTGTAATTTGATTTAAAAATACATATATATATTTAGAATTTATATATATATATATATTTATTTATATATATGTTGTATAATATGTGTTGTGTTTAGTTTTGAAATTAAAATTATTTTAGGTGATTTTAAATGTGTTTAAAGTTTTTTCAAATTAATTAAATAAAATATTATAACTGAAGCAATTGCTCCATTCAGCACATGCATGCACTGAATGAAGCAATTGCATGTACGCGCTTGTGCTGAATCACATGTGCGCGAGAATACGTGTCCTCTCCAATTTTATCCCGATGTGGTTTTTCCGATTTCGTTTTATCCCCGTGTTTTCCCTAAACACTCATAATTGTATTTCATTAAAATATTTTAAAAATACACCCATGCTTGATATCTATGAGTTAGACCCATTTCCGCTGCGCGGGGTACCGATCCGACCCTAGGGGTTCCACATCCGCCCCAACAAGTGTGACCAACAGATATCAGTCCAATTCAGGTAATGACCATTGGATGACCATTAAACATATCCTAAAGTATCTTAAAGGTACTAAATATAAGTTTCTGATATATGGAGGAAATGAACTGCAAGTTAATGGGTATACGGATTCAGATTTCCAATCAGATCTTGATGATAGAAAGTCTATATCAGGATTCATGTTTACCCTTAACAGAGGCGGAATATATTGCAGCTTTTGAAGCTGCAAAAGAATCTGTTTAGGTTAAGAACTTTATCACAGAGTTTAGAGTTGTCCCAAATATCGAGAATCCAATTTCTTTATACTATGATAATAATGGAGCCGTTGCGCAAGCTTAGGAGCCGATGACGCATCAGTAATCGAAGCATGTGGAATAGAAGTATCATATCATTCGAGAGAAGTTGTTTGCAAGGTCCCGAGTGAAGATAATGTAGCAGACCCGCTTACCAAGGCCATTCCTCCAAAGTTGTTTTATAAACATGTGGAGTCGATGGGTATGAGATACAATCTATATTGGCACTAGAGAAAGTGGAAGAATTTGTTAGGGTTGGTGCTCGGAGCGTTAATTTCTTATGTATTTCCCTGTAAATACTTTTGTATATATTTTATTATGAATAAAATAAACAGTTTATATAATATAACATCACTTTATATATGGTAAAGACGTAATTGACCTAAGGATGATTAGTTATGATGCAATTACAAAAGCTTCGCAACCGACATTGAGTTGTATCACAACAATATCATTTCTTTAATAGTTTCTAGTCAAGGTTTACATTACTTGGTCAGTAAGTAAACCCGCTGAGATCGATACATGTCATATATTGGAATCTTGGATTTCAATGGTTGATTCTCGATGAACTATAAGTCTCGGAGAATTGTATAGACATGTAGGTTTTTATATCGGATAAACACTAAATGACACACCAAAGATTCTTAATGGATGGTACATCAATGTCAATAAGAATCTTCTCGGGTTGAGTAGCATGATGATTCTTTGACTTGAGATACAACTGTGGATATATGAGATATCCTCCACCTTTGATGACAGTCACGTCAACGACCTATTAAGGTCAGACCTCCGCCTGTTCATTGGGTGTGGACTGATCCTCAGGATTTCCTGTGTGTGTCAAGATAGAATCCGTCAGCTCTGTGAACAAAGCATATGTATTCAATATAGGATTAGCATCTGTTAAAACCATGGGCCTGTGGTACACTGTGGAAGTGAGTTCTGATGAGCGGAAAATATATCAATATTTACCGCCCCTTTTACTTAATATTTTGTTTAGTTTCTCGGGTTTGATGAACGTTTTGATGTGTTTTAGTTTATTTTACAGATAAAATAATATTGGGACATAATGAAATCCTTTAGGATGAAATGTGGGTCAAATAAGGGCAAAAATTGGACTTGACATATTAATTTTGGAGATTGGAAACTTGAAAGGGCGTTTTAACGAAGTGCAGTTTTGGAAATTCTAGTTTTGCCCGTCTGTCGTATTTTAGATATAACTTTTTACTCCGATATTGGATTGAGCTGATTCAAGTTCAAGATTAAATAAGACTCAAAGATCTACAACTTTGAAAGACGAAATAATTTCGAATTCTGAAGATTTCATGCCCGAAATTGATGAACTATCCAGAAGTGTGTTGTGTGTAATTATTAAAGTCATTTTCAATCATTTTCAAAGCAAAAAATAAATTAATAAATAATAAAAATTATCAAATCACCACCAAACATGATAAGAAATTAGTGGAAAAATTAATAATGGATTTGGTGGAGCAATTAGTGGAGCAATTAATAATTGATTTGGTGGATGATTTGATGGAGGCAAAATTTTGCCTATAAATACCAAGCCATTTCATTTGTAAATTCATACTTTCTTCTAAGGAATTCCTTAAGAATACTAAGAAGATTGTATCTTGTTTGTTTATTTACAGCTTTCAGTAATTAATTTCCGCTTTCGCACTTTCTTTTCTTTACTTTTCAGTTTTTACTTTCCGCAATTTACTTTTACGCACATTACTTTTCTTTCTTTAATTTTCAGTTTTTACTTTTCAGTAATGAGGAGGTAACTCCCCTTTACTGGGGTAAAAGGTAAAACTTTTATTACTAATATTTAGATTAATCTCCCTTAATTATAATATATAAACTAGTTAAAACCTGACTTAACGAGGATACCGCCATATTGGTCGGTTGGTAATTATTTAAATTGGTTTTACCTGACTAAACTGTATACCGCCTGATTGGTCGGTTGGTAATTAATTATTAATTTGACTTAATCTGGATACCACCTATATGTCATATATTGGTAGTTTAATCTGTATACAACAATATCATTTCTTTAATAGTTTCTAGTCAAGGTTTACATTACTTGGTCAGTAAGTAAACCCGCTGAGACCGATACATGTCATATATTGGAATCTTGGATTTCAATGGTTGATTCTCGATGAACTATGAGTCTCGGATAATCGTATAGACATGTAGGTTTTTATATCGGATAAACACTAAATGACACACCAAAGATTCTTAATGGATGGTACATCAATGTCAATAAGAATCTTATCGGGTTGAGTAGCATGATGATTCTTTGACTTGAGATACAACTGTGGATATATGAGATATCCTCCACACTTTGATGACAGTCACGTCAACGACCTATTAAGGTCAGACCTCCGCCTGTTCATTGGGTGTGGACTGATCCTCAGGATTTCCTGTGTGTGTCAAGATAGAATCCGTCAGCTCTGTGAACAAAGCATATGTATTCAATATAGGATTAGCAATCTGTTAAAACCATGGGCCCGTGGTACACTGTGGAAGTGAGTTCTAAGTGTTATTAAGAGATTGCTAATAGAAACGTCGACGTGATTATATCTATAGAGATTTGACTTTTATATCTATATATTTAGAATAATCTGGATACCTATGATGGAAGGATTATACGTATGCAATAACCTCGACCTACATGGTATAACGAGTTTATTTGTGATCATCATAATTTATAGGTGGGTAAATTATGGACACGAAATTGGATTTCGTGACGGATATGCCTAAACCTAGAGAGTTTCACTAATGAATTATACTCGTAGAGCACTAGGGCAACTTTATGAATAATATTGATTATTTATAAATCGTTTAACGGTTAAACAAAATATACATGCATAGGGACCATTTGGTCATTCCCTAATTAATGTGTATTTATATTTAATACGTGATTTTATTAAATACACATTAATTAATTGTTAAATTATGATATTTGATATATATCATTAATATATGTATTTGGATTAATTAAAGTAAATATAATACATATATTTAGATATTTGTATTTAAATAATTATTTAATTATTTAATTGTTAAATAATTAAAGTAATTAAAAATATAAAATATCTAAGTTGATATTTTGGTTAGGAAATATCTTAGTGTAAATGTTTGACTTTTACATTAATTATAAATGTGTTAAAATTAGATTTGACTTCTTTATTTTGTTTCGAAAAATTGAAAATATCTTTTCCTTTTTTCTTTGCAAAATTCGGCCAACCTTAATTGTATATATGGTTTCATTTTTTCATTGGCTTCACTTAAGTGTTAAGCCTCCAAATATTAGAAAAGAAAAATTGAGAGAAAAAGTGAAGAACAAAGTGAGAAATTGAAGAAGAAAACTTCAAGATTTGTAAGTATTTTCTACTTTTCTACAACTAGAAAAAATATTTCTAGGGTTCTTAACTACAAATTGTGATGCTTGGTTGTTTCTATACTCTTTAGTTTTGTAATAAGATGGTTGGAAGTATGAATGAAAGATGTATGCATGTATGTTAACAAAGTATGCTTATTAATAGTTAATAAGAACACTTTTGGCCATTAGATGATCTTGTTGCCATTCTAGAGTTGTTAGGCCACTCAATGATGACCTAGAATTTTTCTTGAGTTGTTTCAAAGTGGTGAGACTTGTTTGGTGTTCTAGAGATTAGATTAAAGTGTTGGGTTGTGTTAATTTTGGTTAATTTTAGTTAATTTGTTCATTTGGAAAAATTAAGGTTGTAACCTGAACTAAAATTAGGACTTTTCATATATATGTTGTATTTTGATGTATATAAGATATAAAAATCATTTTGGAGTTGATTGGAAATCATTTATGCTTATTTTGACAAATTTGGGCCAAAATGAGCAAATTTGAAAATATTGGGAACTCATGGCAATTTTGGGAAAATTTTGGATTTTATTTGTGAGTTGTATTTTGATGTATGTGACATAAATAAATCATTTTGGTAGTGATTTGAAATCACTTAAATTTATTTTTGATAAATTAGGACTAAAATGATCAAAATACAAATCTTTGGGGTCTCATGGCAATTAAGGAAAAATTTCGGATTTTGGGTAAAAACTGAATTTTTGAGTATTGACTAATTAGAATAAAATATTTTATTTTAATTACCCATGAAAAAATATTGAAATCGGAAAAGTTTGATTTTTCGCGTTCCGCTGCGTTATCCGGTAATACCCCTAAAACCCCAACATAGCGTAGCCATGTGTCCATGATCATGGAAATTCTTCCGAAGAGTTTTTTGCAGATTAAAAGCAAATATGTTATGTACAAGTTGAATTTTTCTTTTACTCAGCTGCTCAATGAGCTCACCCATTATGAGTCCATGTTGATGGATTCTCGAAAGCATAATGGAAATTTCCAGTTTAAATTCTCAACTAGGGCAGTGGGAGTTTCTAGTTTAAAATTTTCAAATTATTATTATTTAAATTTAAAGAATGTGTTATTATTCCTGGATTTTACAGGAATTTGATTTCGGTTTCAAAACTTTTGGATGATGTTTTTCAATTTCATTTAATAATAATTCAGTTATTATTACTAGAAATGAATTAACTATATGCACATGGAACTCAGAGAATAACTTATATGTGTTAAGACCGTTAACAAATAGTTCACTACTTAACTCTGAGATGTTTAAGATTGAGAAACCTAAAACAAAGCGGCAAAAGATTTCTCATAATGACAAATATATGTGGCATCTTAGACTTCATATTAACGTTGACAATATAGATAGGTTGATATATAACAGAGCTTTAAACCAATTAAAGTTTGGTACTTTATCAGTCTATGAATCTTGTATAGAATTAAAGATAACCAAAATACCTTTTATTAGAAAATGTATAAAAGCCAGTGAACAACTTGAGTTATTACATTCGGGCGTTTGCAGACCGATGAATGTAAGAGCCTGAGGTGGTTATGAATATTTTGTCACATTCATTGACGATTATTCAAGATATGGGTACATTTACCTCATGCAACACAAGTCAGATACCTTTGAAAAGTTCAAAGAGTATCGTGTTGAGGCTGAGAACTAATTAGGTAAGACAATCAAAACTCTACGATCAGATCGTAGTGATTGAGCATGGGCTTTTATCCCGGTTCATAGAACCTGGAACACCAGAGTAGAATGGTATTTCAGAGAGGAGAAATCGGACCCTACTAGATATGGTATGATCTATGTTTAGTTACAGTTCATTGTCTAGTTTATTTTGAGGATATGCGTTGTAAACAACAATGTATATCCATAATAGAGTTTCATCTATTTGTTCCTAAAACTCCCTAAGAGTTGTAGAGTGGTCGTAAAGCTAGTTTACGGCATTTTCGTACATAGGGATGTCCAACGCATGTGCTCAAGAATAAGACTACGGAGTTGGAGCCACATTCTAAGGTATGCCTATTTATAGACTATCTTAAAGAGACTATGGGTGAGTTATTCTATGGTCCGAAAGATAACAAAGTTTTGTATCAAAAAATGCTACATTTCTTAAGGAATACTATATGAGGGAGTTCAAACCTCGAAGTAGAGTGTTACTCGATGAGTTGCTTACTGGTTCGATGTAACATCCTTCTTTTGGAGATGCTACCGGCAGCAAATATGTTGTCCTATCTCCATGAGCCTCTGACTCTCTGACTGTATATATCATTAATAACTCATCTCAAATATAGACTCATGCATAAGGACATTTTCCCAACTCATTAACATGAATGAAACTTAAAGCTCATAACTATGTACTCATTATTACTCCTCTATTCATAGACATTTGTAACTCATCACAAGACTCATACATTTCTAATATCTGACATACAACTTTACTTGACTCTGACTGTGCTGAAACTCTGTACACGACCTGTTGGACCAACACCCTAATGACTGCCATCAGTTCCATCCTCTCGAACTCGTCCTCCGGGTAAACCTGTAAAACAAAAACATTGGGAGTGGGGGGTTAGATCGTTTGAACGACTTAGTGAGTAGACAGTTTAAAATAGGAATTAAAATGCTTTTGAAAATCCATTGTTCTAAAACTAAAGTCATCTCAAGGAAATCAATCTTTCTTGAAATATCTTTACTTATCTGAAAATAATTCTCGTTCTGGAAAACTTCTCTGAAAACTGCCTTTGTCCGTAAAACTCTGAGTTTCTCTTTAAAACTCTTTTATAAACCATCATTCTAAAAACCATGTCTCTAAGTATCTTTAGAAAACCTGACACATGGGAGCATTATGTATCGTCGTCTCCCAAATACGCCTAGACTAGTGGTCTTGGGCGTTACGTATCGTCGTCCCTCAAGCCACTGAACTGGATCCAGGTGTGCAAATCTATGCCATTGGGGTGTTAGATATCGTTGTCCCCCAATGCATGCCACTTTCCTATCCCTTAATCTAGGGTCTAGGGGCGTTACGTATCGCCGTCCCCAAAGCACTGAAATATAAATTCTAGGGGAGTTATGTATCGCCGTCCCCATAGTCCTGAAATTCAGAAACTAGGGGCGTTACATATCACCGTCCCCCTAGTAATGCTCTACATGTGCACAACTGAGGTGGGTTTTTCCCCATGCCTCCAAACTCACAAAATCATGCTTTATAAAACATTACTTTCTAAAACCTTGCTCAAAACATTTTTATTTATAAAAACATTTGAGATAAACTTGGCTAACGTCCTAAATACGGAAAAATAAGTCTCAATTCAAGAACATTTAGTAAATACAACTTTGAAAAGAAAATATCCACTCACAGATTCGGAACTTGCTGGTGACGCCTTGCGTCGGTGGTGGAACCACATCTCCTGGTGATAATCTAGAATTAGCGAAATTTGTTACTACCAAGGTTGCGAATTATATCCTTACTTAACAAAATTTATTCATTATTGATGATAACTCATCCTTGCTATGTTACTAAAATTTTAGGGTGGTCTAAAAATTTTTACTACGCTCGTTCGAGGATCTCACAAGCTACTTCGCAAAACTCTATATTCTGCCCTTTTTTCCAGAACATTTCAGTGCACTAACACTGAATTTTAAAATTCGATATGCTCAATCGGGGTTGAATTTGGGGCTGAACATTTAATAAAATACTCTATTATGTGTATATTTTATGTCGGATTTTACGGATCGTGATTTTGATTCCTAGAACTCAAGTTATAAAT
The DNA here is from genome assembly GCA_019454045.1 of Zanthoxylum bungeanum. Lineage (NCBI taxonomy): Eukaryota > Viridiplantae > Streptophyta > Magnoliopsida > Sapindales > Rutaceae > Zanthoxylum > Zanthoxylum bungeanum. The sequence goes on along the minus strand of SKCR01041335.1, from coordinate 60,904 downwards.
TTTTCTTTATGCTTTCTGTTAACACAGAACCAGTGGACTACTGTAGTACCGCTAGGTTTAAAAATTCAGTGCGACTTCGTCTTAAGTCTAAAAATTCTAATTTTTGGATATGTTATTCGAAATCATGTCTAGTTAAATGAAATTTATGGTTTGCCAATTGCATGTCTAAAACTCAAGTTATAAGAACATTACTAAAACCTGTTCAGGATGTCCTGTAAACTGACTTCACTACCTAACTTACGAGTTTTGCTGCTCTTCCAATTTTATTCACCTTAGCCATATTCTCCAGAGTTCTTAGTGTCTATAACATATGTTTCTTCGTGTTAAATTTATCCGAATAATTATTTTAGTTCATTGGGATATTTCGTCGAACACTTGGTGTGCGAAATGCCAAAATTCAACCAATATTTTTTTTTTAAGGATTCAATTCCTTGACCATTTCCAATACATTATACAATTTCAATCCATCTTATTCACTCTGTAATCATTTAGATTCAACCCCAAAATAACCAAAATTCAATCTTCAAAACCTCCATGGCCGAATTCCATCCTTTATTGATATCAAAATTTTTGCAACATCACTCAAGCAATTCAACACTAACACACTTTCATCATCACTATTTTTACATTTCTATCATCAAACAACATCCAATCCTCAACAATCCAATTTTAACTATAATACCTAGAGTTTCGATAATTTGGGTATTTATAAAAAGAAACTCAATCCATGTTTAATGCTATCAAGACACCCTCCGAAATACATGCTAACAATACTTTCAATCCCAATTAAGCAAATCCAAACTCTAGGGTATGCAAGATATAAATTTTTGGGCTTTGATTTCTTTGTCCAAAAATGAAAATTAATGAAAGAGAAAGTGTTAGAATCTTACTTGCATGAAAGAACTCTTGGCATCATCAATTTTCCTTCTCCATTTGCATGAGAAAATAGAGATTTTTTTTATGATTTGGGTCCAAATTTGTGCCTTAAAGGAGAAGGTGAGATTATGAATAATGTTTTCTATTTATAGTGCAAATGGCTAATTTTTATTTGCAAATGGCTGATTTTTATTTGCAAACCCAGTTACCTCAAGTTATTCATCTCCATAGATTAAGAAAACATCCTTAGTTCATCTAAGATACTTAAGGATGTTCTTAACCGCCATCCAGTGACCATCACCTGGATCGGCCTGATAGCGACTACACATGCTCAAAGCATATGAGACATCATGTCGCGTACATATCATGGCATACATGATCGATCCGACTACCGAGGCGAACGGGATCTAACTCATGTTGTCTCTCTCATCTTGAGTTTTAGGACATATGTCCTTAGATAGAGTGACACCATGTGACACTGGCAACAGTCCCCTCTTAGACTGTTCCATTTTGAATCTCTTCAACACTTCGTCAATATATGTGCTCTGGGAGAGTCCAAACAGCTTTCTAGATCTATCCATGTAGATCTTTATTCCTAGAATAAAGACTGCTTCTCCCAGATCCTTCATGGAGAATTTTAATGAAAGCCAAGCTTTCACCGATTTTAGCATGGGAATGTCATTGCCTATATGTAGGCACTGCTTTTTGCATGTAAGACCCGATGATGAGTCTCATTCGGAGGCACTACCTTTTAAGTCATGGGAGCCGCGGGAAACGGACGTCGGAAGGGAAAAATTTTTTTTGTTGGGTTCGCTGGAGTAGCTTCGGGTTCGCTTGTTGGACCTCCGTTTAAAACACACCCTTAGCCCACTAAACACACAGCAAGCCCAATCCAAAGATAATTAAAACATTTAAAATACATGTCACAAATTAAATTAATTTAAATTAAAGCTAATTGAAATTAATTTAAACCAATTAAATTAAATTGAATTAAAGCTAATTAAATTAAATTAAAATACAATCAAATTAAATTAAACTAATATTTAATTAAATCTAATACCAAAATTAAATAAATCATTACCAAAATTAAATAATCACCTACCTAATTAACAAATTAGATGCCTAAATAAAAGTCAATCAAATATATAACCTTCCTAAACAAACAAATAATGTCCCAAATTAATTTGATTTTTTTCCTTAACAAATGCATGCAAACCCTAATCCTAATCTCACTATAAAAACAACAAAAAATTGCAACCCTAATCCTCTCTCCCACTCACGGAAGCTCACTCCTCTCACCTTACATAAAACAATGAAACCCTAAAGCTCTCGGTCCCTGAAGCCTCTCTCTCATCTCTTTCCCACAAATTCAAAAAGATAAACCCTAAACCAAACGCTGATCATCAACCCTGGCCTCTAAAACCTTCATTCAAACAACTGACTAAAGACTGCTAACAACTCCATTCACTACCTTCGGAGCCCCTCTACGGCCCTTTCCCTCAACGTCCACGTCCACTCATGCCCATTGCCATTAAACAACCCTTCTCATGAACCCATGCGGCGAACCACTCCCAAACGACACAAGCAACGCCACAATACCATCTCCATAACAGCCACACTTTCACGTAATCAGCCCTCATAAACCATTCACAACAAACACAGCCCACGTAGCCACCCTAGCCAGGCCATTCATCAGCTCCAAATACACGCACATGGCCTAGACTGCCTTCACACTTCACGCCCAGCACCTGCACTCATTATCTCCCACTTCGCTAATGTACCCTGATTCAAACAGCTCATCAACCACACATTCAAAGCCTCACAACAACAGCCTTCACGCACCATGAACCCAAACAGCCTTCACGCACCATAAACCGAACAGCCTCCTCACACCTCGGCATATCCCACAACGCCAATACCTTTACACGTCAATACCTTCAAACGCCACCTGACCCAAAGCCCACGCCAAACACATACCATATTCCCTCATGCTAACTGCCTTGAAACCGTCCCCCATTACCCTCTTGTATTCACCCTTTAACGTGAAACCAGCACAAACCGAATTCACCTAGCAGCCCTAATCCACGTACCCTTCACACAGCCCTCCACAAAGTGAATAAACAACAAATAAACCTTCAAAGCCGAGAGCCCCCTGAACCAGAAACTAATCAACCAAAAAACAGTGAAGATCAGCCCCCAAATCAGCTCCTTTAACCACCAAAACAGTCCTAAAATCTGCCTTAAAATTGCCGCACAAACTGACCGAATAAACACCCCAAAACTGTCTTGAAACTGTCCCAAAAACGAGCCACAAGTAGTCCCCAAACTGCTCAAAACAGTCCCCATAACCTCACATAAAAACTACCAAAAACAGTCCAGAACATACCCCCTAAACAGCAGCCCCAGACCCTTTAGAAACTGTCCAAAACAGCCCCCTAATACACCAAAAATAGTGACCAGAAAACCGCGAGGAAACAGCAGCAAAACGGAGTGAAGACAACGACCAAAATAGCAAAATAGCGAGCTAAGATGTTAATCCAGTGAACCGAAAGAGTTAGGGAGTGATAGCCCTTCCGACGGCCGTGAAACGCGAGTCCGAAAGTCGACATAAAATGTTAGACCTGAGGGTACTTTTCCTATTATTTCTATCTATATTTTTAATTGTTTTATTCATTTTTATTGCATGAGAGTCGTTTATTGATGCATGATTGTGGCCTTTGAATAGATAGTAAATGCATGTATTGTGGAGTGATGTATGTTGTAGCCCTTGAGTAAAATGGAAAATGTGTCGCCTCTTGTGGTATATAGGATGGAAACCCGGACATAAATTTCATAGCCGATTCCGAATGGACGGTAATATGATCTGTACTCGGGATACAACTCCACGTACCACTTGAGTAAACGACGCATATTTCATTTTATGTTGTTTTGATGTGTTTATTATTTGTTATTTAATTTCTGCATGTTATTCGTTTGTGTAATGATGTGATCGAGCGCATGGGCTTAGTAAGTTGGATTAAATATCCCCTATTTTGAGGGGTCAAAACCCTTTACCACCATACTTTACCGCGCCGGTTGATGTATATTCGGTTGAATGTAAGATGTGTTCAATCGGGTATAGGAAGTCCGATATCATTGTCTTTACTTTTTATATATGTATTGTGTTGATTGCGCATGGACTTAGTAAGTGCGATTAAAGGTCCTCTATTTTGAGAGGTTAAAATCCTTTACCACGATGCTTTGCCGCGCTTTTAGCCCGTTATTATTTATTAGGTGTCATCTATTCATCCGTTCATGTATGTGTCATGTTGTTTACTGCATTTTGGAGGTCACTACTGTAACCCCGTTCGAACGCGTTTCAGAACGCTGCATGAACGCATATTTTTTGTCTGGTCCCGTTCGAACGCGTTATCAAACGCTATACGAACGTGAACCTTCTGTTTACCGTTCGAACGCATTTACGAACGCTACACGAACGCGAATACACTGAATTGAGTCATTTTCATCACATGTCATGTATAATTGTTTCTTAGGTGATTTCTCTTATATCATGTAATCAATCATATTATTTGTATCCCTGCGTCTATCTGTTTGATGTGTTCATGAGATGGTGTTCAAGCATGATTAGGTCATTAGTATGTTACTTGGTTCTTAGGCATGATTTAGCCTATTTGGTTGTTTATTTTCAAGCATGATTAATCGTTTTGTTTTGCGTTTGGAATTTGCATTATGTTTAGGTTGTTCTTTGTTTTCCGCATTATATGATCGAAGCATGTTCATGAGATTACCGTGTGCTATTGCATTTTTTCCGTTATGATGATTACTTTCATGCATGTGAACTTAGAAGCATAATACTCTTGGAAATAGGTGTTACTTAGGTTTGACTAAATTATTGCACAAATCCTTTCATTACAAGTGATATAAGTAAGGGACCATTCTGAACCCAACGGTTTGAGGTCTTCCCTTGCGAGGAGTGAGTGCGGCCTTAAATCTCATTTTCCCGGTTCACACCGGGTGGCAACTCCATCATTCTTCGGTTTAGTCTCCCGCGGGCTACTCTGTACTCCCAACCAGGCCGCGAGCCCGGAATAACATGCGTCGCCCAGTTTCTGTGTCCCCACAGTCTGGCGACTCCACTGGGGATAGAGAATCGGCCCCTAAATAATGTCTTGTAATATTATGATTTGTGCTTTAATTAACTGTGTCTATTGTGAGTTAAAATGGGTTTAATCAAAGGCATATTGTTTATGCTGGGTAATGGTTTGGTGTCTTCCTTCACTCACTACCTTTCTAGAAGGAAAAGCTGTGAAGACACCCAGATAATCATCTACTTGTAGCCTATTGTGATGGACTAATTTGGAGGACCCGTTGTTTATTCCTGTCACCAAGCGATAAGAGCCTAAGAGGCTAGGGTACTTAAGAGAGCCTCGCTCCACCCTCCCTCTGGGGAATCTACAATGGGAAATCCATCTGACAGTCAGTCACACACCATAACTCGTTGGCACGTACTGTAAGGTATAAAAAATGTGCGTTCACTTGGTCGCTCGAACCCTTGAGTGGGGAGACCTAGTTGTGGGTAATCCTTCGCCAGCGAGAGTCTTTGTCTACACTCCCGCAAACCCACACGTAGACCGGAATTGTATGGCCTATTGCAACTATTTCCTTGTGTTTGTGGACCATCCTCATTTGGATGCAGTTGGGCTTCTTGTCAGAAATGCGAACTTGTCGGGCCATTTAAACTGGGACGAGTTCGTATCCTATGACAATTGGGCCAAAAGCTTCTGAAATGTTGTTGGGCCACTCTGTAGAAATTATTTCTGTATGCTTGTGTTTAGGAACATTGCCGTTTGGATCCATTCGGACCTTTTTTCATGAGGTCTGGGTTTGTTGGGCCATTTAAACTGGGACGAGTTCGTGTCCTTTGATAGTTGAGCCAAAAGCTTCTAAAATGTCGATGGGCCATTTTATGTTTGGGCCTCTTATCATTTGAAGTTGTTTAGCCATGTTATCGCAAAGTGTAAACCTATTGGGCCTTTACAACTGGGATAAGTTTGCACCGCGCAATAGTATGATTGAATACTTTAAAATGATAATGGGCCAACTAGTGTAAAAATTTTTAAATGGGCTTATATATTACATACATTGCACGTATCTCATGCATCTCATGCATACACGCATCCTGTTAACCCCGTGTCTTAAAAGCCATCATAGATATCCGTTGGGTTAGAAAAAAAAAAGAAGGTTTGTCAAGAGGAGTTTAGCAAACATGGATAGCGGGGAAAAGGAAATCGAGAAACAGAAAATCTTACGACAAGGATAGAAAGACCATTGGGGGGGCCTTCAAAAAAAGAAAAAAAAAGAAGAAATAAAGAAAAGAGAAAAAGAAAAAGAAAAAGAAAAAAAAAGGTTGTTTAGTCCTTAATAGTTAGGCATAAGTCCGATGATGAAATCGTTTGCTTTAGGATGAAATCTTAGAAACGATAAACTCTTGATGTGCTTTTATCTGATGCTTTGAATTGTTGATCTATGCTAGACTCGTAAGCACTTCACTATAGGTTCTTATCGGTGAAAACCTGAGTAGTTGGCAAGGTGACTAGTTGAAGAAATTGCAGGTCGATGAATGACCGTTTGCTTAGATATCTATCCTGACTTGCTTGTGTTATGATGTGTGGTATGGTTGAAAAAAAAGTCTCTAAAGAAAAGAAATAAACCGCCTATAACCGATAAGCGTGAAGCTACCCATGGGCGAGTATTAGGACCACCATGAGGAGAAATGCTACCTTAAAGGGTAGGTGTGTTGAAAAAAAATGAATGAAAATGAAAAAAAAAAGAGAAAAAAAAGAGAGAAAAAATAGAGACAAAGGAAAAGAAAAATGAAATCATACCACATTGAGCACGAAAAAGCAATTGTGGAATATAATTGAGACATCTAGGTTGGTTTGACTCATCGATCCCGATTTTTGAAACGAAATCATTGAGTTGACTTGCTTAAGGATCAAGCTGTGAAAGAACCTTTGCACACACACACTTTGAGTCTGGCATAGATCATTTATTCAGAAACTCAGATTTGAGTTGCATTGAGTGTTTTGAATGTTCTCTGGTTTCGTTACTGCATTCCTTGAGGACGATAATATGTAACTATTGGGACTATTTCGTAGCATGTGATATAGTATGATGATATGGAAGACCCCACCATGTGGTTCATCTTGACCAAGTGCAAACAGCAAAGAACAGAAAGCTAAATCAAGACTGGGAGCGACCAGTCTACCACCTCGTGAATCCGGGACATAACAAGAAATTGAGCCATGAGACCAGAGAGAAGACTGTGCAATCACCTAGAGAACTGGCGGAAGACCTAACCCAACAGAATAGGAAATTCATTCATGCATGCAGGCATACACGTAACGCTTTTTTGCATTCTTTTTGTGTTTGTTTTGTTTGTTTTGTATTCACAGGTTTTGAAGAAGAAAAAGAAAAGCGGCAAAGACAAGCCAATCAGAAGCACCAACAGTACAGTCAGTTTCAAAAATGAATCAGTTTTGGGGATGAGTCCCAGGGTTGAGGCCCATATCAGTCAGTTTCGGGGATGAGTCCCAAGGTTGAGGCCCATATCAGTTTCAGTCTTGGGGATGAGTCCCAAGGGCGAGGCCCACATCAGCATCAATCTGGGGGCGAGGACCACATTAGTATCAGTTTGGGGCGAGGCCCACATCAGTATCAGTCTGGGGCGAGGCCCAAATCAGTATCAGTCTAGGGGCGAGGCCCATATTAATATAAGCATGGGGGCGAGGCCCACATCAGTATGAGTTTGGGGCGAGGCCCATATCAGTATCAACATGGGGGCGAGGCCCACATCAGTATCAGTCTGGGGGCGAGGCCCATATCAGTATCAGTTTAGGGCGAGACCCATATCAGTATCAGCATGGGGCGAGGCCCAAATCAGTATCAGTTTGGGGCGAGGCCAATATCAGTATCAGTCTGGGGGCGAGGCCCAAAACAGTATCAGTTTGAGGATGGAGTAGGGGTCTAGGCCCACATTTTATCAGCTTGGGGATGAGTCCCATGGTTGAGGCCCACATTAGTATCAGTTTTGGGGATGAGTCCTAGGGTCGGGCCCACGTTAATATCAGTTTTGGGGATGAGTCCTAGGGTCGAGGCCCACATTAGTATCAGCTTGGGGATGAGTCCCAGGGTTGAGGCCCACATCAATATCAGTTTTGGGGATGAGTCCCAAGGTTGAGGCCCACGTTAGTATCAGTTTTGGGGATGAGTCCCAAGGTCGAGGCCCATATCAACATCAGTATCAGCTTGGGGGCGAAGCCCACATCAGTGTCAGTTTGGGGCGAGGCCCACATTAGTGTCAGTCTGGGGCGAGGCCCACATCAGTGTCAGTCTGAGGCGAGGCCCACATCAGTTTGGGGGCGAGGCCCACGTCAGCATCAGTTTGTGGCGAGGCCCACATTAGTGTCAGTTTGGGGCAAGGCCCATATCAGTTTGGGGCGAGGCCCACATAAGTATCAGTTTGGGGCGAAGCCCATATCAATTTGGGGCGAGGCCCACATCAGTACCAGTCTGGGGCCGAGGCCCACATCAGAATCAGTTTTGAGGGCGAGGCCCACATCAATACCATTTTAGGGTCGAAGACCCACTACATCATCAGTTCGAGGGCGAGGTCCATATTGTCAGTGGTGTTGGGTCGAGGTGCCCAGGGTCGAGGTGCCCCCGTTGTCGGTTGTAGTTCCGGATCGAGGTGCTCAGGGTCTAGGTGCCCACTACATCATCAGTTCGGGGGCAATGTCCCTATTGTCAGCGGTGTTGGGTCGAGGTGGCCCCGTTGTCGGTTGTAGTTTCGGGTCGAGGTGCCCAGGGTCGAGGTGCCCACTACATCATCAGTTCGAGGGTGAGATCCCTATTGCCAGCGGTGTTGGGTCGAGGTGCCCAGGGTCGAGGTGCCCACTACATCATCAGTTCGAGGGCGAGGTCCCTATTGTCAGCGGTGTTGGGTCGAGGTGCCCGGGGTCGAGGTACCCCCGTTGTCGGATGTAGTTCCGGGTCGAGGTACCCAGGGTCGAGGTGCCCACTACATCATCAGTTCAAGGGCGAGGTCCCTATTATCAGCGGTGTTGGGTCGAGGTGCCCAGGGTCGAGGTGCCCACTACATCATCAGTTCGAAGGCGAGGTCCCTATTGACAGCGGTGTTAGGTCGAGGTGCCCAGGGTCTAGGTGCCCCCGTTGTCGGTTGCAGTTCCGGGATGCGTCCCAAGGTCGAGGGCCCACTGCATCATCTTCACAGTTCACATTCGGTGGTTCGGGAACAAAGCCCAGAGGTCGAGGCGCCTTCCACCATATCTAAGGTAAGTAAAAATACATTGCACGTACTTTGATAGGATTGTCATTGTCACACACTGCACAAGTCCCATCAAAGTGGGGGCGACTGTAGGCACTGCTTTTTTGCATGTAAGACCCGATTATGAGTCTCATTTGGAGGCACTACCTTTTAAGTCGCAGGAGCCGCGGGAAACGGACGTCGGAAGGGAAAATTTTTTTTTTTGTCGGGTTCACTTGTTGGACCTCCGTTTAAAACACACCCTTAACCCACTAAACACACACCAAGCCCAATCCAAAGATAATTAAAACATTTAAAATACATGTCACAAATTAAATTAATTTAAATTAAAGCTCATAGAAATTAATTTAAACCAATTAAATTAAATTGAATTAAAGCTAATTAAATTAAATTAAAATACAATTAAATTAAATTAAACTAATATTTAATTAAAATCAAATACCAAAATTAAATAAATCATTACCAAAATTAAATAATCACCTACCTAATTAACAAATTAAATGCCTAAATAAAAGTCAATCAAATATATAACCTTCCTAAACAAACAAATCATGTCCCCAATTAATTTGATTTCTTTCCTTAACAAATGCATGCAAACCCTAATCCTAATCTCTCACTATAAAAACAACAAAAAATTGCAACCATAATCCTCTCTCCCACTCACGGCAGCTCACTCCTCTCACCTTACATAAAACAATGAAACCCTAAAGCTCTCGGTCCCTGAAGTCTCTCTCTCATCTCTTTCCCACTAATTCAAAAAGATAAACCCTAAACCAAACGCTGATCATCAACCCTGGCCTCTAAGACCTTCATTCAAACAACCGACTAAAGACTGCTAACAACTCCATTCACTGCCTTCGAAGCCCCTCTACGGCCCTTTCCCTCAACGTCCACTCACGCCCATTTCCATTAAACAACCCTCTTCATGAACCCATGCGGCGAACCACTCCCAAACGACACAAGCAACGCCACAACACCATCTCCATAACAGACACACTTTCACGTAATCAGCCCTCATAAACCATTCACAACAAACACAGCCCATATAGCCACCCTAGCCAGGCATTCATCAGCTCCAAATACACGCACATGGCCTAGACTGCCTTCACACTTCACACCCAGCACCTGCACTCATTATCTCCCACATCGCTAATCACCCTGATTCAAATAGCTCTTCAACCACACATTCAAAGGCTCACAACAACAGCCTTCACGCACCATGAACCCAAACAGCCTTCACGCACCATAAATCGAACAACCTTCTCACGCCTCGGCATATCCCACACGCCAATACCTTCAAGCGCCACCTGACCCAAAGCCCATGCCAAACACATACCATATTCCCTCACGCTAACAACCTTGAAACCGTCCCCCATTACCCTCTTGCATTCGCCCTTTAACGTGAAACCAACACAAACCGAATTCACCTAGCAGCCCTAATCCACGTACCCTTCACACGGCCCTCCACAGAGTGAATAAACAACAAATAAACCTTCAAAGTCCAGAGCCCCCTGAACTAGAAAATAATCAACCAAAAAATAGTGAAGATCAGCCCCCAAATCAGCTCCTTTAACCACCAAAACAGTCCTAAAATCTGCCTTAAAATTGCCGCACAAACTGACCGAATAAACACCCCAAAACTGTCTTGAAACTGTCCCAAAAACTGCCCAAAACCGAGCCACAAGCAGTCCCCAAACTGCTCAAAAAAGTCCCCATAACCTCACATAAAAACTACCCAAAATAGTCCAGAACATACCCCCGAAACAGCAGCCCCATACCCTTTAGAAACTGTCCAAAATAGCCCCATAATACACCAAAAACAGTGACCAGAAAACCGCGAGAAACATCAGTAAAACGGAGTGAAGACAGTGACCAAAATAGCAAAACAACGAGCTAAGACGTTAATCCAGTGAACCGGAAGAGTTGCGGAGTGATAGCCCTTCCGACGGCCGTGAAACGCGAGTCCGAAAGTCGACATAAAAGGTTAGACCTGAGGGTACTTTTCCTATTATTTCTATCTTTCTTTTTAAATGTTTTATTCGTTTTTATCGCATGAGAGTCATTTATTGATGCATGATTGTGGCCCTTGAATAGATAGTAAATGCATGTATTGTGGAGTGATGTATGTTGTGGCCCTTGAGTATAACGGAAAAATGTGTCGCCTCTTGTGGTATATAGGATGGAAACCCGGACATAAATTTCATAGTCGATTCCGAATGGACAGTAATATGATATGTACTCGGGATACAACTCCAAGTACCACTTGAGTAAACGACGCATATTTCATTTTATGTTGTTTTGATGTGTTTATTATTCGTTATTTAATTTCTGCATGTTATTCATTTGTGTAATGATGTGATCGAGTGCATTGGCTTAGTAAGTTGGATTAAAGATCCCCTGTTTTGAGGGGTTAAAACCCTTTACTACGATGTTTTGTCGCGCCGGTTGATGTATATTCGGTTGAATGTAAGATGTGTTCAATCGAGTATACGAAGTCCGATATCATTGTCTTTACTTTTTATATATGTATTGTGTTGATTGCGCATGGGCTTAGTAAGTGCGATTAAAGGTCCTCTATTTTGAGAGGTTAAAATCCTTTACCACGATGCTTTGCCGTACTTTTAGCCCGTTATTATTTATTAGGTGTCATCTATTCATCTGTTCATGTATGTGTCATGTTGTTTACTGCATTTTGGAGGTCACTGCTGTAACCCCGTTCGAATGCATTTCGGAACGCCGGATGATCGCATATTTTCTGTCTGGTCCTGTTCGAATGCGTTACCAAACGCTATACGAACGCGAACCTTCTGTTTACCGTTCGAACGCATTTACGAATGCTACACGAATGCGAATACACTAAATTGAGTCATTTTCATCACATGTCATGTATAATTGTTTCTTAGGTGATTTCTCTTATATCATGTAATCAATCATATTATTTGTATCCCTGCGTCTATCTGTTTGATGTGAACTTAGACGCATAATACTCTTGGAAATAGGTGTTACTTAGGTTTGACTAAATTATTGCACAAATCCTTTCATTACAAGTGACATAAGTAAGGGACCATTCCGAACCCAACGGTTTGAGGGCTTCCTTTGCGAGGGGTGAGTGCGGCCTTAAATCTCATTTTCCCGGTTCACACCGGGTGGTGACTCTATCATTCTCCGGTTTAGTCTCCCGCGGGCTACTCCGTACTCCCAACCGGGCCGTGAGCCCGAAACAGCATGCGTCGCCCAGTTTCTGTGTTCCCACACTATAGGCAATACATCATCGACATCAAGGACAATGAATGTCAGTGCGCTCCCACTAACCTTCTTATATAAATAAGGATCATCCTCATTTTGAACGAAATCATATTCTTTTATGATCTCATCAAAATGTTGGTTTCAAGAATGCGATGCTTGCTTCAATCTATAAATGGATCGATTTAACTTGAAAACCTTGTCTGCATGTTTTAGTACGACAAAACAGTCAGGCTGTTTCATATAAACATCCTCCAAAAGGTTTCTGTTAAGGAAAGCGGTTTTGACATCCATATGCCATATCTCGTAATCGAAATATGCAGCAATGGCAAGCATTATCCGAATGGATTTAATCATGGCAACAGGTGAAAACGTTTCGTCGTAATCGACACATGTCGTTGACGATACCCTTTCGCTACAAGCATAGCTTTGTTCGTTTGTATGTTGCCATCCAGGTCGGTCTTCTTCTTGAAGACCCATTTGCAACCAATAGGCTTTACGCCTTCAGGTGCATCAACTAGTGTCCAAACTTGGTTGGTGTACATGGAATCCATTTCAGACTTCATGGCATCTTGCCATAAACTGGAGTCGATACCTTGTATCGCTTCCTCATACGTAGCCAGTTCATCTTCCTCAATAAGATTAATATCCACATGAGGTGAGATCAGAAACCCATACCTCTCAGGTTGTTTTCTGACTCTCTCCGACCTACGCGGTTCTTGTGTATTCGAAGATTGTGGTACAGTCTCATCCCTAATGAACTGTTCATGTTCCGTTAAGGATTCTGTGCCAGGAACAATATCACTCTGATTTTCATCGAGTTCTACTTTCCTCCCACTTACCACTGCATTTAGGATTCCTTCTCAAGGAAAACCGCATGTAGAGCAACAAATATTTTATTCTCTTGTGGGTGATAGAAGTAATATCCTTTGGTTTCCCTAGGATATCCTACAAATAGGCATTTATCCGATTTGGGTTCTAGTTTGGTACCTTCCAAACGTTTGACGTATGCCCAACATCCCCAAATCTTCAGGAATGAGAAACCCGGTTTCTTTCCTGTCCATATCTCATACGGAGTCTGTTGAACAGACTTTGATGGAACCTTATTCAAAATAAGTATTGCACTATTCAATGCATATCCCCAGAAGGAAATAGGTAGCTCTGTGCGACTCATCATTGACCTTACCATGTCCAACAAAGTTTGGTTTCTCCGTTCGAACACCGATTAATTGTGGTGTTCCGGGAGGAGTCCACTGTGAAAAAATACCATACTCTTTAAAGTAATCAAGAAACTCATTGCTTAAGTATTCTCCACCACGGTCCGACCGTAATGTTTTAATACTTTTTCCGGTCTATTTTTGTACTTCCTGTCGAAACTCTTTGAATTTCTCAAAGGTTTAACAAATGTTTTAATATCATTTTTATACATAAAACACCCATTTTTTCTAAAAACAAAAGTATAGCCACATTGGGCCAATAAAGATACATATATAATATTCCTAGTCAAACTAGGTACATAATAACAGTCTAAGAGATTAAGTACATGCTCCAAGGGCGGTTCCAAAATATAAGTCCCAACGGCCAAAACGGCGACTCGAGTCTCATTTCCAACGCGGAGGTCAATCTCTCCTGAGGCCAGTCTCCTGCTAATCCGCAGATTCTGTACATCAGTACATATATGAGTACCACAGCCAGAATCAAAAATCCAATTTTTAAAACTAGAAGTAGACATGTTTATTTCTATAACAAACATACCTGAAGCCGGTGCCTTGCCCGCTTTGATTTCCTCCATGTGCGCCTTGTACTCACGGCAGTCCCGGTTCCAGTGACCCCGTTTGCCACACTACAGGTATACATCTTGGGATTTGTCCTTAGCCTTCCCAGAAGACTTTGACGATTTGGCTTTGCCCTTCTTTTTCTTTTTCTTCTTTACACATCTAGTTGCCTTGGGCCAAGCCCTCAGAGACAGAGATGTTGAAGCGAAGTGCGCCTCGCACGTTTTGCCCTTCATCAGCTCTTTTTCTGCTTCACGTAGCATTGCCATCAGCTCTCCAAGAGTATGGTTTTAGTTCATCATATTATAGTTCATGATGAACCCGCTCCAACTGTTAGGAAGAGACCGCAAGATCAAATCTATAGAAGTCTCAGCCTCAAAGGTTATGCCTAGCTGACCTAGCTGTTCAATGTCAGCAATCATCCGTGACACATAGTGTTCAACAGATGTACCCTCTGACATTCGTGAGCGAAAGAGCTTTTTCTGCAATTCATACATTTACGATCTAAGGTTAGATCGATGAAGGTCCTTTAATTTTGCCATCATAGTATAGGGATCCAATCCCTTATTTTGGCGACGAAATTGAGGGGTTATCGTAGCTAGCATGATGGATTGAGCAGTTGAGTTTTCATCGCTATAAGTCTGCCAAAGCTCAAGCTCAAGCGGCTGCTCATTTCCGGGCTTATGCCCGAGAGGTCTCTCTATCGTATAGAGCATCCTCTCAGCCCCCAGGACAATCCTGAGGTTCATATCCCAATCAGGAAAGTTCGCGCCATTAAAGACATTTTCACCCATGATAATGTCTCTAACTCCGATCTTTCCAGCCATCTTAATTGCAATAGTCAAACTATTCAATTAACGATATTTGGGTACAGTCTAACTGTTACAAGAAAAATAATAAAATATTAGTCCAATTAATAAATATATAATTGACGAAATAATTTGAAAGCGCGTAATGCCAAGTATTTGAATGAAATTGCAAATTCAATACTGGCCTCCCACTATTTTTCGGCGAGCCTCTAATCCTCTGTTGAGTACTCGGGAAACCTAGTTTCCTAGTGGGCTAGGATCCCGTTAAATAACACACAACCTTGACTTTGGCCAACAAGCTGTATGATATTTAACTAGGTAGTTCTCTAAGATCAATTGGATCTCATCCAACTCCTAGATCCGATAGGTGGACCTCATAATCCGAAACATATATACAATATATATGCTAATATATCCGATATATTTTCCTAACCTTTTCCCTCTAAATCAACTAAGCCTTGGTTTTGGCTCAACAAGCTTAATGATTCCAATTAAGCGGGACCCATTGACTTTGGAAAGCTTCGTAATCGATGTCGATGAACAAGAAGTGATATTGACTTTGGCCAACAAATCACAACTTGGGCAAGACATATGATATGGAACAAAAGCCTTCATGATTCAAACACATCCGCGATGGACAAAGGTTTTGACTTTGGCCAACAAACCAATGCCAATCTTGGATCTTGAGAATGAATCATTCAATGGAAGGAAAACGCTTAATATTTTATTGAGGGTTTTTCGCGTAATTGGCAACTAATTAATTATCTTTGATTAGGTCTTATCATACACCCTTAAGCATGCATTCTAAAAGCATAATAAGGCGCGGTAAATAAATTAATAATGATATGTGGATGGATATCTCACAAATTGTTCCTAGAATAAATCACTTCATTTCCTCTCCCCGGCTAGCACTATTCAAACTTCTACCCAATTACATAATACATCAAAGAAACCTCATTACATTGAGGGGAATTGGTGAGAAGAGAATTACAAAGAATCGAGAGATAAAGGCTGGACACGCAAGTCCAATTTAATAAATTCTAAATTTATTACAACAATTTCCAAAATTGCCCTCACCCATCTAATATCCATCCGATATACATTATTTATACAACACATCCATGTATTCACACAAAGCATGTTATTCAATCAATCTATTCCAATTAATTAATCTTTGAATTAAGTGATCATCGAATGTTCAAACAACGATTTGATTTGAGCGAGTCCAACTCGTTTAAGAATAAGTACTAAAGTACGAATTCTTGAATTATATCGAACTACAATTTTAAATCCGATTTAATTTGTATTCAATACTAATTCTTTATTTAATTCCAAATTAAATATTGACACTTTTAATGCGCCTTTACGACTTAGATTCTAAATCTAATCTTAATGTGTCTCAAAGCCCAATTAACATCCAATGTCAATTTAATTAAAGTCCAATGGGCTTTCAATTAATTTATTAAGGCATCGACTTTGGCAACCGAAGCCCAATAAGGAATCACCCTTTGCCACAAAATTAATTTTGGCCCATTATGCCCAATTAATTATTTAAAGGCCCATTTATTATATTTGGACTTAATGGAATGGTTTTAGGCTCAATTTGGATCCAATCCAATTGTCCTAAACCAACTTGGCCCAACCAAGCCCATTAGGCCCAAATACAATAATTTTAGCCCAATTCCAAATTAAGCCCAATTAATTAAATTCTAATATTCCAAATTTCACAATTTAGTTAATTAAAGTGTTTAGCCATAATTAATTATTTAAATCAACATTTCCAAAATACTAATTTAATCAATTAATCATGCTTTATTATAATCAATACATGTCCAATATTATTGAAACAAAATCAAGTCATTTTCATGCTCTTTTGGTCACGGCAATTTGATGATTTTATATCCGATTTTGATTTCAATCCAATTAAATCTCAAATCAATATATATCATGTCCTTAAACACATCCAATGATTTAAAAAACAAATCACCATGACCTAGGGTTCTACTACCATTCGGCCAAGCCTAAAAAATTAAGGGAAAATTAATCCAAATAATTTTTCATCAAATTGATCATGCAAAACTCTAAGTTAATATTATATAAGCATACTCAAACAAACAATTTGATTAAATCATTCTCAAATCAAAAATACCCAAATCAAGATTAAGAACCCTAATTCAATTTCATGCTCAAAATAGGCTCATGATACCATTGTTGGTCTCTAAGATCATCCCAAGAAAATTTAAAGCATGATAAAAGTGTGAATACGAAAAGAAAGTATAGCGGAAATATACTTACAACGATCGGTTGTAGGATGTGTTGATAATAAAAACTTTACTTCCTTTGAGATGCTCCAAGCTTTCTTTGAATGATGTTGAGCTCCAAGCAAGAGTGATTTGAGATTCCAAACTCAATGGGAAGGTTTCCCTATCACCTTTGTATGAATCTTTAGGTGTGCTAGCACTAAGAAAAATTTCCAACAAATCTTCCTTTTTGTTCTTGTAGTTTTCAGCCAAAAAGAAAGAAAAGGGAGAGTTTTGGTTTTTCTTGTGTTTTGTTTCTAAAAAAATTACAACTTCTCAAAAAGTCAAAACCAAAAATTTTGGTATATCATTTTCCAAAAAGCTAAAACAAAAGTTTGGAGGGAAAATTACAATTAATGTTCCCAACCACCCTCATCAACAAAAAGTGACTTAACTCACATCACCAAAAGTTGATGTGACTTCAATCACTAAAGTGACTAATATGTGACTTGATGTGGGCCCCACTTGATTCAAAATCGGAGTGGGCCCGCAAACACATCCCGGGCTCGGGTTCGTTAATTCTGAATTAACGAATTTTCCGTTGCGATGTAATTAAATCAAATTTAATTAAATAATTATGCCTAGCAAAATTACTATTAAAGTCGCTCGCGAATTAATTCTAAATTAATTTGTTCGCCCGAAATAAAATCTAATTTTAATTCCGTTATGAAATCTAATTTCATTTAATATATCGAATATATTATTTTATCGATTAATTCATAATTAATCGTTCTCTCTCTTTTAATAGAATTTTATCCCAGATAAAATCTTTCCGCAATTAATCCTAGATTAATTTTCTCTCTTATAATTAATCCTAGATTAATTATGTTTGAGTCATACTTCATCGGTGAATCTTCGGGAAGCGACCCATGAGATCCTTGGATATGTTCGCAGTAAATCCGGTCATCGGACTATCCGAACACGTGCGTACCTAGTACCACATTTTTACCGATTTACAAGACATGATTGGCTTCTAGCAAAGCGTCGTGCCTACCCAATTCTCCAGAAATATTCTTTAAGGAATATATAATCTATAACAGGCGTAGTATTGCGTATTGCGATCCAGTATCTGATGTCACATGCAAGGCCTGGGGCTGGAATAGTGTCTGCCCCGTACGAAGCATAAATCAGATCACAAGTAACTAGTCTCTATAATCGGATAATCATGACCTTATCATATTATCCCGATAGTTACAACATAATAGAGAACCGGTTCTTTATCCATGCGTGATCATCATCTCCATATGACTGAAGTGATACTTCCGTCTTGACATCACACCCAATACACTACGATTCTCAATAAACCCAGAAGAGGCGTACACATAACCTGTTAAAGTCCCGGATGACCAAAACCAAAGCGTATTGATTGTCGCAAGTACTAGCGATGCAAGTCTCAGGTTAATACCAAATACACCTACCCTGAACCAGATTCCTATAGACACATAGTCATACTACCAATGAGATTCTGCGGGGTCTATCCAGAACGAAGCTGTTTCCGTACCATCGGTAAACACAACCTCCTATGGCATTTGCATAAGTATCCAATACTTAAATATATGAGAACTATGTTGTTACGCTTCCATAACACGCACAAGTGCAATACTAGTCTATTCTGCATTATCGATGTCCAGTCTCGATAATACTACGACTAGGGATATTTAATGATTAAACCTTTGTGGATTGATATTGTCTCATATCTTATAATCCGGAACTAATCATAAGGACTTTTATCATTTATATATACAAGTAATCTAATTACAAAATGATAAAATGCAATTTCCATTGTCACATAGTTAATTTGTACAAAAACCACAATGTCTTTTACAAATAGTGACGCTATGGGTCATAATTGTCCAACATATATACTGACTAGAGTAGAGGTGACCAGTGCGTAATCACAGGCATATAACGCAAGCGCACGTATCGTTCAAGTAGTATAAAAAGTATCGATCCCACGAGGACTTAATACCTAAGCTATTAATTAATGAAGCCAAATTTTTACAAGTATCTAATGGATTGATTGTTTGATTGGGTGGTGACTTTAAACTTATAACAAAAAATAAAATTGTGCAAAAGGAAATTGAGGAAAATTCAATATTATTAAACTATCCAGGATTGTGAATCTTTCCAATATCTTTTTAAAAGATGAAGTGGTTATTTTATGTTTGTGTAATATATCGGTTTATTAACCCGGAACATGAAATTATGCAAAAGCCTCTTCCGATGGTCAGATACAAATACCCAATGTAACTTAATTAATCATATTCCTATGTCAACCAAGTTATCTGAATTCATTAAGATTAAGTTCTAATTATGGCTACCCCCGCCCGACAGGTATATTCTTATCCTGTAAGGAAATCTATTAAAGGATTATCTATCCTCAAGGAAGATCGTGGGCTATTGAGTCTAGGGTTTAAACCTAAAATCCATTTTCCAAGATCATTTCAAGTTTACCGAATCAATCTTATTAATGGCCAGTTAATAAGAAGCATTAAGACTAAGGCTCAATAAATAAACCTTTATATTACCCAAACCATAAAACAACCCCTTATTAACCGGTGATATTGGAATTCATCACAACCCCAGATAACTGATTCAGTTACGACACATATTTACGAGTAGTAAAAGCTTAAATAAAATAAAACACATAAAGTAAATTACTGGAAATTAAATACTGAAAAGTAAATGACGGAAAGTAAATGCTGAAAATTAAATACTGAAAAATAAATGCTGAAAAGTATATGCTGAAAGATATTGCTAAAAGTAAATAAAGTAAAAGTACATTAAAAGAAAATACTGAGGTAAAATGATCTACTTTTATTACTTCTATTTTAGATATTTCCCTTAATATAATATATTAACTTTACATGATAATTACCAACCAGCCATATAGGCGGTATCCAGATTAAGTCAAATTAATAATTAATTACCAACCGACCAATCAGGCGGTATCCAGTTTAGTCAGGTTAAAACCAATTTCAATATTTACCAACCGACCATAAGGCGGTATCCTCATTAAGTCACGTTTTAACTAGTTTATATATTATATTTAAGGGAGATTAATCTAAATATTAGTAATAAAAGTTTTACCTTTTACCCCAGCAAGGGGGAGTTACCTCCTCATTACTGAAAAGTAAGTTGCTGAAAAGTAAAGAAAAGAAAGTACTGTGCGTAAAAGTAAATTGCAGAAAGTAAAGAGTGAAAAGTAAAGAAAAGAAAGTGCAAAAAGCTTAAATTAAATACTGAAAGCTGTAAATAAACAAACAAGATACAATCTTCTTAGTATTCTTAAGGAAATCCTTAGAAGAAAATATGAATTTATATATGAAATGGCTTAGTATTTATAGGCAAAATTTTACCTCCACCAAATCCATTATTAAATGCTCCACCAAATCCATTATTAATTGCTCCACTAATTGCTCCACCAAATCCATTATTAATTGCTATCATGGTTGGTGGGCATTTGAATATTTTTATTTTTTATTTATTTATTTATTTTTTTGCTTTGAAAATGACTTTAATAATTACGCATAACATACTTCCGGATGTTTCATCCATTTCGGTCATGAAATATTCAGAATTCGAAATTATTTTGTTCTTCCAAGTTGTAGATATTTGAGTCTTCTTTAATATAGAACTTGAATCAGCTCAATCCGATATCGGAGTAAAATATTATGCCCAAAATACAATAATTGCGCAAAATTGGAATTTCGGAAACTATACTTCGTTAGAACGCCCTTTCAAGTTTCCAATCTCCAAAATTAATATGTCAAGTCCAATTTTTGCCCTTATTTGACCCAGATTTCATCCTAAATGTCCTTTATGAGTGTAACCCGGTGTTTTGGAACCCTTGGACTTAACTAGTGAAGTACCGCCGTAGGGTAGGTCAAATCATCAAATACATCTAGAGTTCCTATCCTCTCGGAATCCAAACCTGATGTTGACCCAAAATGGACACCATCCGTAGGGAGACAAAAACAAAGCTATCTCGAGTCGTCTTTTGAATCTCACATTTTCATACTAACAATATAGATCGCGGGATATTATTTGGTATATCTCTATCTCACTCACTATTTTATAGTTTAAGGTTTCTATTACACTAGTATCTAATTTATTTAGATTATGCGCGACTAAAACATAACCTAATTAATACTACTTGATTATTAGTGATCTAATCAATAACTCTTAAAATCTTATTTAATTCTGATTAGTCTCTACTAATATTTTACTTAATTAAACTAATTTAATCAAGTTAGGTTTAGTGACATAATTTATTTTAACACTTAAAATATTAGTTCACTAATAGGTTTTAAAATTTTAGAATTCAACGAATGAACCAATTTTAATTAAAATATTTAATTGATTTAAGAACGTTATAAATTCCAATGGTACATAGAATTGTATCCCGAGTGCATACCATATTATCATCCATTCAGAATCGGCTTTGGAATTTATGTTCGGGTTTGCATCCGATATACAAAGGAAAAATAATGCACTCATAAGGTCCATAAGTATTAAACATTGAATTCTCAAATTTTAAACAATAAAATCAATTAATCCTATTAATTTGTTTGCATACATACCATATTCCAATTTAAATCTTAAATTACATAAAATCACATTTTATTACTTGAATATCATGCATCTAAACATGTTATGACATGTAAAAATACAAGAGTAGGCACCCTAGGCTATATGACATGTTATTCAAACATATTAAATACATTTATATACTGAGGTCGGGAGTCGCGATGCCCTGATGAGCGTCGCGACCCTTGGAAGAGTAAAACTGAGGTAGAATGTCAGGTCGGAGTCACGATGCAGCAAGTTTAGCGTCGCAACGCCGAAGTATCATGTTTTTGTGTTATGACACAACTTGTCCAGAGTCGTGACGTGATGTAATGTTAATTCCAAGCAGTAGCTAAAAATATTTGGGTGTCGAGATGCAGCTTGTTTTCCAAATCTAGAATGAAAAAACATACACATCAAAAATTACATTGACCGGGCTCTTATTTTTATATACTAATCTAATTAGTACAAATAATAATTTAAGGCATCTCTTGGTCTTCAAATCTTGCTACATGGTGTGGTGTTGAGTTCTTTACGGAATCGACATATTTTGAGTCTTTCAAGGCATCGGGTCTCCAAGTTACAAATAAAGTTACATCTTTAACTTTTACATAGAAAATGAACTTACAACACTTGAGAGAATATGACCTTATAACCTTACATTCCCAATACTAAAAATAAGAGCCGGAAAAATTAACGATCAACGCAATACATTTATCACGTAAATCTAAATTAAACATTCATCTCATGAACATTAAAACATTCATCTCATGAATATAAAATTGTGCCTACTCATCACAACATGCATAATAACAATTTATATCTCATGTAAACCATTAAAACATAAACTTTTAATAGAAAGAGAAAGGTTAAAAATACTTTTCAACCATAGCTCTTGATGCCAATTGTAGGAAACAGCTTTCCTTATGCACAGTGAGATTGCTTTAGGTTCTAGGATCAACCTTGAAAAATTTCTTGCCTTCTCCATTTTTTGAATGCCGAATTCCACCAACTCTTGGTGATTGAATTGCTTCTTGTTATGAATAAGTTTCCTTGAGATCTAATGCTTGGATCTACCATCCGATCTTCCGAACTATATCTTGAAACCAACAAACTGAAGTGTGGGTTTCACTCACAAATATTGTTCTCTTAACTCTTTAGAGTAGTATGTTGTCACAAATTTTTTCTTTAAATCTTTCAACACTTGATAAAATTAAGAAGAAACACTCTCACTTATATTTTTGGCTTTCAAAGAATGAATGAAGAAGATGATGTTTTTCTTCACTCTATTTTCTCTCTACTCTTTTCTCAACACATGGAAAAAATTAGAAGAAGTTTCACTCAACACTTGAGAGAATCTCTATAAAACCCACTCACTCTCTTACCCAACCTTTGAGATAACAATGGTAGTATTTTTATTCTTTTCAAAGCCAACAACCCTAATCCTCTCATGCCATTCCTTTGTAATTACAAACAAAATGAAGTGAAAATACAAACCAAAGGCATGTGAAGTGGACCAAGATTAAGTAATTAGGTCATACCTAATTTTAGACAAAATTCTTGGACATTATGACAAGCCATGATGGTTTGTCTAGATAATGCTTATATCATTATCATAATAATGACATCATAATTATCTCATAATTTAACATTATCATTAATGATGAAATAATTATCTTATAATTATAATTTGGTTATCTCATAATCAAATAATTCTAGAAAATATTATATTAAAATAATTTAATCTAGTTGTTCATTTATGAAAAATTATATTATTAATCACATTAATATATATATTTATATATATATATATATGAGCGTATAATTAAACAATCCAATTATATTAGGTTTGCTATAATTTATCGAGCTTGCACAGGGACCAAATGGACCTACAGTTACGAGATCTAATAATCTCGAAACATTAATTAAACTATTTAATTAAAAATTTCGAATTAACTTCATGTTATTCCACTAAAAACTCGAGGTTGAACTCTTATTGTCGTAGATGGAAAATACAAGGCGAACAACTTCGGTGTCCATCGATATAGTCATTATATATGGATTGACCATTCATGAGTATTTCATAATTAGAGCTGGGTCATAAGTCCGTTATACCCCTATAATTATTTTATACCTTTATAATCATTAATTCTCAAATGAACAATTTATTCATAACTATTAGGAATATAAATCTTTCTATTCATAATAGAAAGACTTGAGCACTCTAATTGTTCAAGTACCGAATCAATCCTTAAGAAAGATACTCTTCCATTTCTCGTAAGAAGAAGTGAACTCCATGTCTATTTAAAACGTTCCCAGCTACACACCAAACCATGTCCCCAATACATAGTTATTGTCCAGGACTGCGTCACTAATCTTACCTTAGTAAATCAAAGGACATAGCCTATCATGCAGAAGTTCATAGTACACTAAAGATTAAGATTAATCCATTTATGACCATCTAGTAGGTTAAAATGAATTTCTTCAGTTAACGGATATTATTAGATACTCATATCTATCTAGGTCCAGTCCTATATGATCACACCATATAAGGTGCCTCTATTCTCATGTCACCACATGAACGATCCCGGTTCAAGGTCGCGATACAAGTATAGAATTGACCGCAGCTATACATAAACTATAAACAAAGTACCCGCTTTGCTTCCTCTCCATGGACTATTTTAGATTACTAACTTCAGAATTAAATCCTCTTGTGTATGACACTCATACACTAAATTCTGAAAGCACATGAGTATTCAAGGGTAAACAAGATAATTTACAATATGCGATTTAAATCAAATAATTTTGATAAATGAATACTGTATCTTTTATTCCAATAAATAATTCCGCTTACAATACATGAAGCTCTAGGACATATATCCAAACAGCATGGTCTTGGTGCAAGAAGAAAATGAGACGCAGCTTCCAATCTACTAAGTGAGAAGAGCCTTACTCGACGCCGAGACATGCTAAACATTAATTGAGAAATTGATGTTGTCCCAGATAATAGCAGCTCAGAAGCTACGAAAAAACTTCCAAGGACATCTGATCATAGCCTACACCACATGTCCCATGAGAAACATCATTCCCAAACCCGAGCTCTCTATGAGGCTAGTCAAGTAGGCAGTCGAGTTATGGGAGAATGATATAACTTACCAGCCTCAATCCACAATAGAATCTCAAGCGCTAGCAGACTTTGTGGCTGACTTCTTCCTAAGCCTACAAGTTTAAGCTGACGTGGAAATTCAGTGTGTCTAGCCGACAACTATTGGAGTTGGTGCTTGGAGAGTCAATCCGAATAATGTATTGTATATTTTATTATTTATTAATAAAATAACAATATTTTCATTTCATGCCTTATTAATGGTAATGTCATTATGCATATTAGATTATTGTATAAATACACTAATAATGACATCGACTTTAGAATAGTCTTGTAGTAACACTGGACACTAGGTGGTCCAACATTGGGATAATATTACTATTATAAACTATTCTTAAATTAAATATTCCTAATCGTTGGTTTTGGAATACGGTCGAATTCCTATAACCTAGAAGACTAGCATATGTCATATATTGGAATTGGAGTTCTAATGGTTTAACCCAATGTGCCATAAGCTTTGGAAGCTCGTATAAACATGTGGGTATTCGTTAGAGCGAATACTGAATGACTCACAAGTGATTCCTAATAGTTGGAAGTACACACCACCATCAATAGGAATCTCTTCATGTCGAATAACATATGTGATCTTTTGACTATAAGATAACATTCATTTTGTGTGAGATCCTCCACACTTAGGTCCATTTATGTCAGAAACCTTTCATGGTATGGCCTCTAGATGTTCATTGGGTATGGATCGATGTACTCGTTAATCATGAGCGTATCAAGATATGATCTGTCGGCCCGTATGTGTACCATAAGGGGTTTAGGTATCCATTTGAGTAAGTCACAATTCTTAAAGACTTTGTCCAAAGCCGAACACCTAAGGTGGATTGCATTAGTTGAAAAGAATCGTAGACATTTCGACATGAGATGTGCGCCTCAAAAACTTGACGGTGTATTCTATGTTTACTAAGCATAACTGGGATAGCCTACAACAATGGGATTATTAAACATATGTGAAGACCTCGATTTGTATAGTTCAGAAAGGTCGTTCGTGTTCTTCGCGAATTCGAAGATGGCTAAATTATGTACATATTAGCTGGATTATATGATGATCGTGTATAGAGTTAGAGAGTCCAACGATATGAAGTGTACTTATTGAGCACTTGGGTAGCCGATTATTTTTGATATAAATAATATTCGATATTATGATTATCAACTGAGATAATCAAGTGTTATTGGATAACTTTGATTATTTACCTTGACCTAATTGGATTAATTCAAAATTACACAAGGGCTTAATTATAAATTGATAAATATCTCTACCATTTGAGGATATTTTGGTAATTGTAAATATGTAATTATAGGTGTATCTAGCTTGATTTATTTGGATTAAATCTAAGTCGTAGACATGTAACTAATCCATTAATTGAACTTTATCTTGATTTAATTGGATTAAATCAAAGTAGTAGACAAAGGTGATTAGTCAAACCTAATTATATATATTTGGACAAATTAGATTAAGCCCACATAAAAGTTGATTAAAAATTTTATTAATTAAAAATTGCCTAAATTTTGATATAAATAACAAGCTTGAGCAAAAGGTTTTAATTAAGCTTAAGAAAGCTAAAAGAAGCAATTCCTAGAGAAGTTAGCCTAATAAATAGAAGTGTTTAGTGAAGCTTTGGAAGATCTCTACAACATTTCAAAAATGAGAAATCAAGATTGGATCTTAGAGTGAATCTTGCTAGCATTGGAATCAAGATTGGATCTTGGAGTCAAGCTTGCTAAACCTTGAAAGTTCTCCAAATTTCAACAAAGGAGAATGAGATTTTATCTTTGTATCAAGCTTGCTAGATAAGTTTGATCTTATCATAAGCTATGTTCTTCATTAGTGATTTTTCATTTGTCAAACATATAGTGATGAATTATTTATCGGATGCATAATAACATAGCTTAAAGTTGAAATTAGGCTAATGAATTGTGTTAGGATGCTTTGGAAGTATAAATACAATATGCTAGTAATAGGGTCAAAATATGTATGTTAGACATAGACATAAAATTAGAGTTTGGAACTCTAGAAAATAGCTTGGAGCTAAGGCTACCATTCTATAATCACTTGACCACCTTTGGGTGATATAGAATTGTTTATGAGTCATTTTATTGTGGGAATTTTTTTTTTTTGTAATTTGATTTAAAAATACATATATATTTAGAATATATATGTTTGTTGTATAACATGTGTTGTAGTTGGTTTTGAAATTAAAATTATTTCGGGTGATTTTAAAATGTGTTTAAGGTTTTAGAATTTTTTTTTTAAAAATGTAAAACAGAAGCTGCTTTAGAGCAACATGCTGCTACCAACAACATGCGGTGCATGCTGGTTGCGCAAGCAGCCCGCTATTCCTGGGTGACGCATGTTTTTCCAATTTTATCACAATTTATTTTTCTGGACCCTATTATTTCCCTAAACACTAGTAATAGAATATGGTATTTATTAAAATATTTTAAAAATACACCCATGCTAGATATCCACGGGTTAGACCCACTTTCACTGCACGGGGCACCGATCCGACTCTAATGGTTCCACATCCGCCCCAATAGAATGGTATCAGCATAGGTCTTAACATACAACAAATGTGTTTTTGAATCCATGCCATGGTAATTTTAATTTAATTATCCATAAGTCATATTGGATATGCATTGTATGTTTTTAAATTAAAATTTTTAATTTAGTCCCAAACATATTAATGACTTGATTGTTATAAATCGCCCGTGATTTAGGTGATTACTTTATTTATGTAATAGTATTAGTAATTTTAGAACATTATCTGATGGTCCGTCTTGTCAAACGGAGAAGAATGAGTTGTTACTACTTATGCCCAAAACCGTCATTATTGTGAGGGTATAAATGCTCAGAACTTAGATCGCTCCCGTAAAACATTAGATGTAGTGTGATGATTTAACGCAATCACCCAATACCGTCATTATTGTGAGGGTGTACGTGTTGGACAATTATGACCCATAGCGTCACTATTTGTACAGATCATGGTGTTGTTGTACAAATTAACTATGTGACAAATGAGATTGCACTCTTATCATTTGTGATTAGATCACCTAGATGTATAAATGATAGAAGGTCCTTAAGATTTTTTCCTGGATTGAGAATGATATGAGACATTATTAGTCCATGAAGAAATACGTAAAAGACTAGTATTACACTTGTGCGCGTTGTGAGGGCACTGTTGGGGTTGGTGCTCAGAGCGCCAATTCCCGGTTGTATTTCTTTTGAGTACTTCTGTAAAACATTATTATTATGAATAATATATGCAGTTTCTATAATATAATGTATCTTGTTATATGGTAAATATGTAATGACCTTAGAATGATTAGTCATGGTACTGTTGCAAAAGCGTCGCAACTGACATTGAGTAGTATCATGACGTTGTCATTCTCAGACAGTTCCTGGTCAAGGTTTACACTACTTGATCAGTATAGTAAACCCGTTGAGACCGGTACATGTCGTATACTGAAATATATGATTCCAATGGTTTCTTAATAAATCATTAGTCTTGGAGACTAGTATAGACGTGTGGGTGTTTATAGCGGATAAACACTGAACGACTCACCGAAGATTCTTAATGGATGGTACACCAACGTCAATAAGAATCTTCTCGGGTTGAGTAGCACTTGTGATTCTTAGACTTGAGATGCCATTGTGGGCACATGAGACATCTTCTACACTTAGATGGCAGTCACGTCACCGATCTATTTAGATCAGACCTCCGCCTGTTCGTTGGGTGTAGAAAGATCCTCAGGGTGTCCTATGTGTATCAAGATAGGATCCGTCAGTTCTGTGTACCAGAGCATAGGTAGTGCATATGATTAGCAATCAGATAAAACCATGGGCCCGTGGTATAGTTTAGAAGCTAGTTCTAAACATTCTTTTTGAGATTTCTAATAGAATAGTCGACTGGATAATCCTTATAGAGATTTGACGTTTACATCTATATCTCTGGGATTTATCCGGATACCTGTGACGGAGGAATTATACATTTGCCATGACCTCGACCTGTATGATTCAGCGAGATTATCTGTGATCGTCATAATTTACGGGTGGATAAATTATGGACACGAAATTGGATTTCGTGACGGATATACCTGAATCTAGAGAGTCTCAATAATGAAATATACTTGTAGAGCACTAGAGCAACATTTATAAATAATGTTGATTATTTATAAAGTCGTTTAAAGGTTAAACGCAAGATACGTGCTAAAGGGACCCGATAGTCATTTGCTTAATTATTGTGTATTTACATTTAATACTTGATTAATTTAAATACATATTAATTAATAGTCAAATTGAGATATTTGACTAATATCCTAAATGAATATATGTATTTGATATTTAATGTAAATATAATACATATATTTATTATATTTGTATTTAATTAATTAATTAATTATTTAATTGTTAAATGATTATATTAATTAAAATATAAATATCTTAACTTTGGATATTTGGTTTAAATGATTAAGTTGCCTTTGTTGACTTTATATAAATGTCATTAAAGTGTTTTTAGATATTTATATAAAGTAAATCAAATTTACATCAAATGAAATTGAAATTGAATTTCCTAATACATGCTTGTGAATTTCGGCCAAGG
Source organism: Zanthoxylum bungeanum (assembly GCA_019454045.1). Taxonomy (NCBI): domain Eukaryota; kingdom Viridiplantae; phylum Streptophyta; class Magnoliopsida; order Sapindales; family Rutaceae; genus Zanthoxylum; species Zanthoxylum bungeanum. Next base: position 31,215 of record SKCR01041335.1, on the reverse strand, counting down.
GTTTATTTTCAACAAGTATATATTGTTTTCATTTTCATTTGGTAAATAACCTAATATACTTAACAAACTCCATTAAAAAGAAACAAAAGAAGCTTGTGAAAAAGAAGAAGAAAAACAAAGAGAAAATCAAAGAGAAAATCAAAGAAAGCTTAAGATTTAGTAAGTTTTCTCAACTTACCATTAGAAAGGAAAATGTTCCTTAGGATCTAGGCTACATCTTGTGATGTTCTTAAGTTATTCTTTTCTTTATTCTTTGTGTTTTTTGTGAATGGAACTTTGATGAAAGTGTTGAGCATGTATGATGATGGAAACTAATGACTAGTGTAGTTATAAGTATTCTTTTATGGTTTTGGAAACCTTGTTGCTAATCTAGAGTTTTTGAACCACTCTTAGATGACCTATATTTGATCTTGAGTTGTCTCATTGTGTTGAGACTTTGATTGGATGGAAGAATGATGATTAAAGTAATTGATTTAAACTATTTGGTCTAATTTGTTCATTTTGAAGAATTTGAAAAATTAGGGTTTAAGACCTCATCCAAATTTGGGGATTTTCATTTATGTTGTGTATAAGGATGTGTATATGATACATATAAAGGTTCATGTTGATTGGATTACATCCTGATGTGTTTTGAAGCATGAAATGACAAAGTGCACAATTTGGCACCCTTGTAAGGCTCTCGGCCAAATGGATGAATTTTGGGGATTTTGTTGCTTTTGGTTTTTTGATGTTTTGAACATGCTAATTTCATCTTAGAAATGATTTAAAATCATTCAAAATTGATTTGATCAATTTCGGACTACAATGGACAAAATACCAAGTGTAAGGGCAATTTGGTAAATTCACTTAAATATGATTTATTGAATTTTATTTCATAATTTGATTATTGGATAATTAAATAAATATGTTTATTTAATTAATCCGAGAAAATTTTTTGAAATCATAAAATATGATTTTCCACCGCTTCCATTGGGTTACCGGATTTAGCCCCTAAAACCCCTTACAAAATGGTATCATAGCGAGTCTGATTCTAGGCCCCCTAAAATTATTAGCCTTTATTGAATCAATGTTTAATCATGTTTTCTTGACTTTATACATGTTTATTATAATCTAATTTGGTTAGATTTAGGGTGTATGACACTTAGCGGAAAATCCCTAATTAATAAGATTTTAATATAATTATGTATTTGATGCATGTTATGTGGTCCGTCTTGTCAATACGGTTTATGAATACTTCTCTGTGACTACATCCGACACCGTGCCTTTGCTGTGAGGGTGTAGCCGATAGAGATTTATTTATACCGGATGTATATCAGATACTAGATAAATTCAAGCGAAAGCGGAATTCCGAACGTGCCCTAGCTGTCAGGATTATGTAAGTAACTTGAGTTTATCATTGATGAGTTTAACCTTGGTACGTCTCCTTGTGGGCCTGCCTTCGCAGCGACAATGAGAAACGACCAGGACCGGAAACCTATGAGTCATTATTGAGTGATTGACAAATGAGTTGTCTACCTGATGAATATACGTAGGCGAGACAGTGCCTCTGCTGTGAGCTGAAATATATTCACGGGATCCACTTTTCACTATTTGTATTTAATTTAATTATTAAATCTTTGTATTCTGTTTGGGGATTACAGTATTGCATGATTTAGTGGGAGGGGCATTTTTAGATTAAAAATCCATGATCTAGTTTATACTTTTGATATTATATGAAACTGCTTAATTTCTGCTAACCGTTTTTCGGATCTATATGATAGATTGGCGATGGCGGCACAATCCACAAATCAGTTTGCGTGTATACTTGATGCGAACAAACTGAAAGGCGCTGAGAACTTCGCCAACTGGGAATTGGATTTGAGGATTGTCCTCGATTCCGAAAAGCTGGGATATGTTCTTGAGGGTCCGTTGCCCCTTGTTGTGGGTGCGGACGCTTCGGAGGAGGAACGCCAAGTTTTTGAAACTTGGAAGGATGATGATTTAAGGGTTAAATCATACATCCTTAGTTCACTATCTTCGAAACTCAAGAAACAATACTATGGTATATTAGATTCGTATAGTATGATGACGCAATTGAGACAATTGTTACCAAGAACAAGTGATTGTTCACAAAGTCGCAATGGAACTGTTCCATGCGCGTCAGGATGAGGGGCAAGATGTTAGCCCACATGTTCTTCGGATGATCAATTTGATCAATCAATTGAGGCAACATAATCTCATCTTGAATGACATTCTCGGTAGGAGTGTCATTATTGGTTCACTTCCAGCTTCATATCGCCAGTTCGTGATGTACTTCAACATGAACGGGACTGTCTGTACCTACCAAGAGCTACATAGGATGTTTCTTACGGCAGAAGAGGACCTTAAGAAGGGAGTACCGACTCGCCCTCCGAGATTTACTTCTCTCTCCGCTTCTTCCCAGACTTGGTCAAAGGGAAAAAAGAAAGGGAAGAAGAAGAAGGCTTTTGGTCCTCAACAATAGGCGAAGATTGCTAAGCCCAAGAGAGCTTCTGAAGACAAATGCCACCACTGCGGCAAAGTCGGGCACTGGAAAATGAACTGTCCTGACTACATCGCCCAGCTGAGGAGAGATAGAGCATCTACATCAGGTACATTTATTTTTCCAGTTATTGATTTATCTTTGGCTTGTGAAGCCGTTACATCCAACTGGATTTTAGATTCTGCTTGTCCCATTCACATTTGCAATTCGTTGCAGGTGCTGAAGGAAAGTAGGAGGCTGAAGCCCGGGGAGATGCAGTTTTGATTCGGGATTGGAGACTCTTTGGATGTAGTTGCAGTGGGAGTATGCGATATCTCATTACCGAATGGGACACTTTTGTTAAATGAATGCCATTTTGTACCAGGATGTGTAGCTAATATTATATCACTTTTTGTATTGGATACAGAAGGCTTTTGTATTAATATTAAGAACAGTTCTTTATATTTATAAGATAGAAATAATATTCAAAAGATATTTTAAATACTGGAGTTAATAAACGTAGTTTACCTGTAATTAATGATACTGAACTTTGGTGCGGCTTGGTCACATTGGCGTTAAACGCCTTACCTAATTGGTTAGGAATTGTTTGATACCAGATCTTACCATTGAATCCAATCCAACTTGTGAATCCTGTATTCAGGGTAAGATGACCGAAGCCCCATTTTATGGTGTTGGACACCGCGCCACTAACTTACTGGAACTCGTACATTCTGATGTATGTGGTCCACTAAGTCAGACTGATCACAGTGGTTATTCGTACTTCGTTACCTTTACCGATGATCTGTCACGGTACGGTTATGTCTATTTGATGCGACATAAATCAGAAACCTTTGAAAAGTTCAAAGAGTTCCGAAATGAAGTAGAAAAACAAACTGGACAATATATTAAATGCCTTCGATCTGATCAAGGCGGCGAATATATGAGGATGAGTTCATGGATTATATGAAGGAGAATGAGATTCTCGCTCAATATACTCCTTCAGATACTCCACAGCACAATGGAGTGTCTGAGAGGAGAAATCAGACTTTATTGGATATGGTCCGATCAATGTTGAGTTTCACAGATTTGCCCTATTATTTATGGGGCTACTCTCTTTTAACAGCTGCACATCTTTTGAACAAGATTCCTTCAAAAGCTATTCATACGACTCCGTATCAGATATGGTTCGGTAGGAGACCAAATCTTAATTATATTAAGGTTTGGGGTGTTGGACAAAATGACCCATAGCGTCACTATTTGCGCAGATCATTGTGTTGTTGGAGCAAATTAACTATGTGACAAGGAAATTGCACTCTCATCATTTGTGATTAGATCACCATAGATATATAAATGAAGAGAGGTCCCTATGATTAGTTCCTGGACTGAGATGATATGAGACAGTATCAGTCCCCGAAGGATTAATCATTAAATATCCCTAGCCGGAGTATTATCGAGACTGGACATCGATAATGCGGAATAGGCTAGTATTGCACTTGTGTGCGTTGTGAGGGCACAACGACATAGTTCTCATATATATAAGTATTGGATACTTATGCAAGTGCGATAGGAGGTCGTGTTTCACCGATGGTACGGGAAACAGCTTCGCTCTGGATAGACCCCTCGGAATCCCATTGGTATTATGACTATGTGTCTATGGGAGGCCGAAATCAAGGTAGGTGTGTATAGTCTTAACCTGAGACTTGCATCGCTAATGCTTACGACAATCAATATACTTTGGTTGAGGTCGTCTAGGACTCTAACCGGTTCTGTGTACGCCAATGCTGGGTATATTGAGAATCGTAGTGTATTGGATGTGATGTCAAGACGGAAGTATCACTCCAGTCATAGTGGAGATGATGTCACCCAGGATACGGTATTAGTGCTATTAAGTGCTGCGCGGCCATCGGGATATTATGACAAGGTCATGTATATCCGATTATAGAGACTAGTTACCAGACATCCGACATGTGCTTCGTACGGGGCAGACACTTATCTAGCCCCAGGCCTAGCACGTGACTATCCGATACTGGGCCGATATGCACAATACATTAGTATACTACGCTGATAGTAGATCTTAAATATTCTTAAAAGGATATGTCCGGAGAATTGGGATGACTTGGTGCTTTGCTAGGAGTTGACCTTGTCTCGTAAATCGGTAGAACGTAGTACTTTGTACGTACGTGATTCGGATACTCCGACGACCGTATTTACTGCCAACTTATCCGGAGATCTCATGGGTCGCTTCCCGATAATCCACCGATGACGCACAACTCGCACTCTTGAATAATCTGGGATTATATAGAAGAGAGAGAGAAAATTAATCTAGGATTAATAACAGAGATATTTTATCTAGGATAAAATATCGTCTAGAGAGAGATAACGATTAATTTGGAATTAATCGGTAAATTAATATATTTGATATATTAAACGAAATTAGATTTCGACGCGGAATTAAAATTAGATTTTAATTCGGGCAAACGAGTTAATTTAGAATTAATTCGTTAGCGACGTAAATAATAATTTCGCTAGGCGCAATTATTTATTTAAATTCGATTTAATTAACGTCGCGACGTAAGTTCGGTATTTCGGAAATATCGAACCCGAACGCGTGAGTGCACGTGGGCCCACTTTCATTTGGAAACGTGTGGGGCCCACATGACACATGTTATATTATGCATTATTTAATTCTAATGCATTGCATGGAGATAGTGTACAATGCACTCAATGGTTTTGCATGAAAATTGAGTGTTTGACACTCTAAGCCATTGCATGATTTGTGTCATAAGTTTATTATTATTTAATAAATATTATGGCATAAATATAAATTGATTTTTTGTAACAAAATTCAATTAACTCTCTCATCTCCTCACGCCAAAACAGTGGCTGTTCTTCACTGGTTTTGAACCAGTTTGGGCGTGAACAATAGGGAAGCAAGAGTGGATTTTCATGGTGAAAATCAAGTGCTAGCACACTTACAAGTCTTGCGAAGGTGGTAGGGAGGTTCGACCATGAGCCGGGATCCATCCAACGAAGCTAGGAGCTGCGTTTCTCATCTCAAAATTCTGTTTTTGGAGGCAGTGGACTGCATGCAGTAAGCTTACATGGCAGTGCGTTTTTTGGGTTCATTTGTCTTCAAATCGACTCTACCAACCAATGTAAGTAATCCGCTATCTTCGTTGGTGTATTCACGCATTATTTCATGTCTTTTTGATCATGGGACCTTCGAAAAAAACTCAACAATGGTATCAGAGCTAATGTTGCAAGCATGAAATTTTAGGGATTTAAAATTTGGGTAAATGTGATTTGAGCATGATTTGAATAAATTGTTTGTTTGAGTATGTTTATAACATGTTTAATTTCATTTTGGTTGGACTAATTTGATGAAAATTGATTGGAAAATTTTCCCCAAATGAATCATGTTGGCCGAATGTAATGTCATTTTGGATTCTTGGAATTTTGATTTTTGATTCATTTGATGAAATGGAATCAATTAGGTTGATGTTAATTTGAATCGAATTGGATTGGATTTCGAATTGGACAAAAACCCCAAAAAATTATATGTTGGCCGAATGGTTTGATTGCCCTAATGTCTTGGTAATTTTGATTTTGATAATTGGATGTATTGGAAATCATTCGGGATATGTATTTAATGTCGATTGCGGATTAATTGGATTGAAACCGAATTGGACATGAAATCACTCCCTTGGCCGAGACCTTTAAGCATGTAGATGGGTTTGATTTTTCAATTTGTGTGTTGGACATATGATAATGAATCAAGCATGATTAATTGGACTAATATGGTGTTTTAGAAATGTTGATTTAGTTGATTGATCATGTAATACACTTTGGTAATTAAATTGGGAAAATTGGATTTTTTGAATTTAATTATTTGGGCCTAATTTTGGAAATTGGATTTAAATGTTGTATTTGGGCCTATTGGGCTTGATTTATCAAGTTTGGTTTAGGCCAAATGGATTGGATCCAATTGGGCCCAAAACCTTAACCATAAAGCCCAAATGCAACTAATGAACCTTTAAAGTTCAATTGGGCCTAATGGGCCAAGATTGATTTATGGGCTTATGGGGTAAATCCCGGATTGGACTTTGGTTATCGGTTTGATCCGAGTTGACCAAAAGTCCACGCCTTAAGAAATCAATTAAAAGCCCATTGGACTTTAATTGAATTGATGTTGGACGTTAATCGGTCTTTGAGACGCGTTACGATTAATTTGGAATTTAAATCGTAAAAGGTTTATTAATAAGTGTAATATTTAATTTGGAATTGAATATTGAATTAGTATTAAATACATGTTAAATTAGATTTAATGATGTAGTTTAATTTAATTCATGAATTCGTACTTTGAGTACTTATTCGCAAAAACGAGTTTGACTCGAACAAAATCAAATCGTTGTTTGAACATTGGATGATCACTTATTATCAGATTAATTAATTTGATTAGATTGATTGATAGCATGCTTATGTGTGTGAATATGTGGTTGTGTTGAATGAATAATGTATATCGGATGGATATTAGTCGGGTGGGGGCAATTTTGGAAATTGTTGTAATAAATTCGATTTATTAAATTGGACCTGCGTGTCCAGCCTTATCACCTCTATTCTCTTTGTATTCTCTTCTCACCTATTCCCCTCAATGTAAATGAGGTTCTTTAGAAGTGTAGTGTAACGGGTAGAAGTAATACAAGTGCTAGCTTGAGAGAGAAAGGGAGAGATTTGATCTAGGATCAATGTGTTAAGTATCCATCCGCATATCATTATTATTTATTTTCATACTCGCTTTATTATGTATTTAGAATGCATGTTTAAGGGTGTATGATGATGAGACCTTAACAAAGATAATTAAATTGGTAGCCAATTTGCACGCGAAAAACCCTCGTTAAATATCAAGCGTTTATTTTCCTTCCATTGAGTGATTCTTACTCAAGATCCGAGATTGGCAGGGGTTGTTGGCCAAAGTCAAGCCCTTGTCCGTCGAAGATGTGTTTTAATCACGAGGCTTTGTTCCATATCGGTGTCTTGTCCAAGTTGTGGTTTGTTGGCCAAAGTCAGACCACTTCTTGTCCAACGACATTGATTACGAAGCTTCCATGGTCAATGGGTCCGCGCTTGACTGGGATCATCAGGTTTGTTGTGCCAAAGCCAAGGCCTAGTTGATTCAGAGAAAAAAGGTTAGGGTATATATTGGATATATAGGCATATATAAGATATATGTTTAGGACTTGGATGTCCACCTACTGGATCTAGGAGTTGGATTGGATCCAATTGATCTTAGAGATCTACCTAGTTAATTATCATACAATTTGTTGGCCAAAGTCAAGATTGTGTGATATTTAACGGGATCCTAGCCCACTAGGAAACACGGTTTCCCGAGTACTCGACAGAGGGTTAGAGGCTCGACGAAAAATAGTGGGAGGCAAGAATTGAATTTGCAATATTCGTCAATTACTCGCCATACGCGCTCAAACAAATATCACTCGTCATATATTAAAAAGTATTAGTTGGACTAATATTTTATGTTGTTTTATATATATATAGTTGGACTATATACAAACTCATTCAATATATAGTTGATTTTATAATTGGATTATAGTAATCAATATAATTGAATTAAATGATAGTTGATTTTATAATTGGATTATAGTAGTAATCAATATTAAAATTATAGTTGATTAAATAATTGGATTATTGTAATCATTATAATAAATAGTACCTTATTAAAATTGATTAAATAGTTGGACTATTGAAATCAAGGAAGAATTGAAAAGTTGAATATTTATCCTTGGATTAAATGTTTTAAATGATTTAATTTTCATTGGGAATTAATAATAGGTTACTTTATTGGATAAAATAACTTGTTATATCTAGGCCCATAATTAAGCAAATAGCAGAGCATAAAATCTTTGGAAGATTTATGTGATGATGACTTTAGTGCTTAATTTAATATACTTGTCATAAATCTATCTTTAGATTTAAAAGTATTAATTGCAATTAATAATTCTTAGAGAATTGATTTGACTATTCTAGAGGTGAAAAGTCAAAATTTGCAATTGGGCGTGTTGCACAAGGTGCACATCGTTTCGATATTCCGAAACCCAAGGCTTGGCCAAAAGTTTGTAAAATATTGAAAATGATAATTAACATATCCCAAAGTGACTACCATTTGGATATGGAAGACACGAAGGAATTAAAAAGAAGGGCGAGGCTCTAACTTTAAAAGTTATGTTCACTACTAGTATTGAAATTGGATTTTAAATACTTAGTGTGGTACATAAAATATATGTATTGATGTTCAGAATCTGCTTTGAGCAGGATACTGACTTCAGGCTGAGATTGTTCTGCGAATCGGAAACGGGACGAAAGTCGCTGTTTCGACCGTAGATACCTAAGTTTAGGAACTACCCTTCGGGTGTGTACTTAAATTAGGAACTGTTATAATGTAACTAGTTTGACTAGAGACATTATCTCTATATCAGTGTTTAATCCATTGTGGATAAACCTTTATATTCTAGAACACTAAGTGTTTTATTATATAAAGATGATACTGAGATAAACACATTAGATGTGAATAACAGAATTTATATTTTGAATATAAATAAAATCTCAAACATATAAAATGACAAATAAATAGCTCAAATTGATTTGATCAATATAGACTTATTTGTGGCATTGTTGTCTAGGACACAATTAAACGAAGGAATTCAATTAACTCTCTCATCTCTCTCACGCCAAAACAGTGGCTGTTCTTCACTGGTTTTGAACCAGTTTGGGCGTGAACAATAGGGAAGCAAGAGTGGATTTTCATGGTGAAAATTCAAGTGCTAGCACACTTACAAGTCTTGCGAAGGTGGTAGGGAGGTTCGACCATGAGCCGGGATCCATCCAACGAAGCTAGGAGCTGCGTTTCTCATCTCAAAATTCTGTTTTTGGAGGCAGTGGACTGCATGCAGTAAGCTTACATGGCAGTGCGTTTTTTGGGTTCATTTGTCTTCAAATCGACTCTACCAACCAATGTAAGTATTCCGCTATCTTCGTTGGTGTATTCACGCATTATTTCATGTCTTGTTTGATCATGGGACCTTAGAAAAACTCAACATGGGGTTGTCCTGCCTATGTCAGGGTGACTCAGCAAGATAAGCTTTCGCCTTGAGGGAAAAAGTTTAGGTTTGTCGGATATCCTTCGAATACGAGGGGATATTTGTTCTATGATACCGAGCATCGAAATGTGTTCGTAGCTCGCTTCGCAAAATTTCTAGAAGTAGAATTTTTGTCAGAAGGAGGTAATCATAGACAGATTGAGCTTGATGAAGTCCAACCTGAAAACAACGAACCAACGGAGGAACCTGAAGTTCAAGTAGATAAAGGACCTTCAACACACACACTCCGTAGGTCGGAAATGGTATCTAGACCTCCTGAACGCTGGTATTTGATACAAGAAAAGAGTCTGGATGTTCTCTTAGTTGAAAAGACAGATCCTTTCACCTATAGAGAATCGATGTTGGACATCGACTCCGTGAAATGGAAAAGTGCCATGAAATCCGAGATAGACTCAATGCATGAGAATCAAGTTTGGGACTTGGTTCCGCTTCCCGAAGGAATTGTTCCTATCGGTTGTAAATGGGTTTACAAGAGGAAGCGCGGGCCTGACGGTAAGGTTGAGACTTACAAGGCCCGACTGGTAGCAAAAAGTTACACGCAGCGACCTGGCGTCGACTACGATGAAACTTTTTCGCCGATAGCAATGCTTAAGTCTATTCGGATTTTGCTTTCTATAGCTGCGTATCATGACTACGAGATTTGGCAAATGGATGTCAAAATGGCTTTTTTAAATGGATTTCTTGATGAAGAAATCTATATGGAACAGCTGGAAGGGTTTGCGTCCAGCGAAAACTCGGGCATGGTATGTAAGCTTAAGAAGTCCATTTATGGACTTAAACAAGCTTCACGAAGTTGGAATCTACGATTCGACGAGATTATTAGATCGTCTGGTTTTCTCAAGAATTCAGGAGAATCTTGTGTGTATCAGAATGCCAGTGGGAGCATGGTCGTATTTTTAGTCCTATATGTGGGAATGATTTAGGTATGTTACAAAGTGTAAAAGCGTACCTCTGTAAGAATTTCTCCATGAAGGACCTGAGAGAAGCTTCCTATGTTTTAGGGATAAAACTCTATAGAGATAGACAAAGGAGGCTGATTGGGTTATCCCAATCAACGTACATAGATAAGATCTTGGAACGGTATAGTTTTGGTAACTATAAGACAGCAAACATACCGTTCAGACATGAGATTCATCTTTCAAAGAAGATGTGTCCACAAACAAAAGATGAGAAGGTTAGAATGTCTAACCAACCTTATGCTTCGTGTTTGGGTAGCATAATGTATGCCATGTTATGTACGAGGCCTGATATCAGTTTCGCTGTTAGCGTAACTAGTCGATATCAGTCCAATCCAGGTAATGACCATTGGATGGCCATTAAACATATCCTCAAGTATCTTAAAGGTACTAAGGATAAGTTAATAATATGGAGGAAACGAACTGCAAGTTAACGGGTATACGGATTCTGATTTCCAATCGGATCCTGATGATAGAAAGTCTACATCTGGATTCGTTTTTACCCTTAACGGAGGTGCAGTTTGTTGGAAGAGTTCCAAACAGGGATCAACATCAGATTCCACCACAGAGGCGGAATATATTGCAGCTTCTGAAGCTGCCAAAGAGGCTGGGTGTGGATAAAGAACTTTATCACAGAATTGGGAGTTGTCCCAAGTATCGAGAATGCGATTCCGTTATACTGTGATAATACTGGAGCCATTGCGCAAGCAAAGGAACCGAGGGCGCATAAGAATTCGAAGCATGTGGAACGCAAGTACCACATCATTCGAGAGATTGTGTCGGGGGGATATTGTCGTGTGCACGGTACCGAGTGAAGATAATGTAGCAGACCCGCTGACGAAGGCCACACCTTCGAAGCTGTTTGATAAACACGTGGAGTCGATGGGTATTTGTTGGGGTTGGTGCTCAGAGCGCCAATTCCCGGTTGTATTTTTTTTGAGTACTTCTGTAAAACATTATTATTATGAATAATATATGCAGTTTCTATAATATAATATATCTTTTTATATGGTAAAGACGTAATGACCTTAGAATGATTAGTCATGGTACTGTTGCAAAAGCGTCGCAATTGACATTGAGTAGTATCATGACGTTTTCATTCTCAAACAGTTCCTGGTCAAGGTTTACACTACTTGGTCAGTATAGTAAACCCGTTGAGATTGGTACATGTCGTATACTGGAATATATGATTCCAATGGTTTCTCAATGAACCATTAGTCTTGGAGACTAGTATAGACGTGTGGGTGTTTATAGCGGATAAACACTGAACGACTCACCGAAGATTCTTAATGGATGGTACACCAACGTCAATAAGAATCTTCTCAGGTTGAGTAGCACTTTTGATTCTTAGACTTGAGATGCCATTGTGGGCACATGAGACATCTTCTACACTTAGATGGCAGTCACGTCACCGATCTATTTAGATCAGACCTCCGCCTGTTCGTTGGGTGTAGATATATCCTCAGGGTGTCCTATGTGTATTAAGATAGAATCCGTCAGTTCTGTGTACCAGAGCATAGGTAGTCCATATGATTAGCAATCAGATAAAACCATGGGCCCGTGGTATAGTTTAGAAGCTAGTTCTAAACATTATTTTTTAGATTGCTAATAGAATAGTCGACTGGATAATCCCTATAGAGATTTGACGTTTACATCTATATCTCTGGGATTTATTCGGATACCTGTGACGGAGGAATTATACATTTGCCATGACCTCGACCTGTATGATTCAGCGAGATTATCCGTGATCGTCATAATTTACGGGTGGATAAATTATGGACACGAAATTGGATTTCGTGACGGATATACCTGAATCTAGAGAGTCTCAATAATAAAATATACTTGTAGAGCACTAGAGCAACATTTATAAATAATGTGATTATTTATAAATTCGTTTAAGGTTAAACGCAAGATACGTGCTAAAGGGACCCGATAGTCATTTGCTTAATTATTGTGTATTTACATTTAATACTTGATTAATTTAAATACACATTAATTAATAGTCAAATTGAGATATTTGACTAATATCCTAAATGAATATATGTATTTGATATTTAATGTAAATATAATACATATATTTAATAATTTGTATTTAATTAATAATTAATATTTAATTGTTAATTTTAAATGATTAAATTAATTAAAATATAAATATCTTAATTTTGGATATTTGGTTTAAATGATTAAGTTGCCTTTGTTGACTTTATATAAATGTCGTTAAAGTGTTTTTAGATGTTTGTATAAAGTAAATCAAATTTACATCAAATGAAATTGAATTTGAATTTCCTAATACATGCTTGTGAATTTCGGCCAAGGGTTTATTTTCAACAAGTATATATTATTTTCATTTTCATTTGGTAAATAACCTAATACACTTTACAAACTCCATTAAAAAGAAACAAAAGAAGCTTGTGAGAAAGAAGAAGAAAAACAAAGAGAAAATCAAAGAAAGCTTAAGATTTAGTAAGTTTTCTCAACTTACCATTAGAAAGGAAAATGTTCCTTAGGATCTAGGCTACATATTGTGATGTTCTTAAGTTATTCTTTTCTTTATTCTTTGTGTTTTTGGTGAATGGAACTTTGATGAAAGTGTTGAGCATGTATGATGATGGAAACTAATGACTAGTGTAGTTATAAGTATTCTTTTATGGTTTTGGAAACCTTGTTGCTAATCTAGAGTTGTTGACCCACTCTTAGATGACCTAGATTTGATCTTGAGTTTTTTCATTGTGTTGAGACTTGATTGGATGGAAGAATGATGATTAAAGTAATTGATTTAAACTATTTGGTCTTATTTGTTCATTTTGAAGCATTTGAAAAATTAGGGTTTAAGACCTCATCAAAATTTGGGGATTTTCATTTATTTTGTGTATAAGGATGTGTATATGATGCATATAAAGTTTCATGTTGATTGGATTACATCTTGATGTGTTTTGAAGCATGAAATGACAAAGTGCACAATTTGGCACCCTTGTGAGGCTCTCGGCCAAATGGATGAATTTTGGGGATTTTGTTACTTTTCGTGTTTTGATGTTTTGAACATGCTAAGTTCATCTTAGAAATGATTTAGAATCATTCAAAATTTATTTGATCATTTTCGGACTAAAGTGGACAAAGTACCAAGTGTAACGGCAATTTGGTAAATTCACTTAATTATGATTTATTGAATTTTATTTCATAATTTTATTATTGGATAATTAAATAAATATGTTTATTTAATTAATCCTAGAAAAAGTTTTGAAATCGAAAAATCTGATTTTCCACCGCTTCCGCTGCGTTACCGGATTTAGCCCCTAAAACCCCTTACAGGCACAACGGCATAGTTCTCATATATTTGGGTATAGGATACTCATGCAAGTGTAATAGGAGGTTGTGTTTTACCGATGGTACGGGAAACGGCTTTGCTCTGGATAGACCCCCTCAGAATTCCATTGGTAGTATGACTATGTGTCTATGGAAGTCCGAAATCAAGGTATGTGTATTTGGTCTTAACCTAAGACTTGCACCGCTAATACTTGCGACAATCAATATACTTTGGTTTTGGTCGTCCAGAGCTTTAACAGCTTCTGTGTACGCCTCTGCTGGGTATATTGAGAATCGTAGTGTGTTGGGTGTGATGTCAAGACGGAAGTATCACTCCAGTCATATGGAGATGATGATCGCGTATGGATACAGAAATGGTTCTCTAAAGGGTTGCAACCATCGGGATAATATGACTTGGTCATGATTATCAGATAATAAAGAGACTAGTTGCTAGTAATCCGATATATGCTTCGTACGGGGCAGACACTGTACCAGCCCCAGGCCTTGCATGTGATCATCCGATATTGGATCGAAATACGCAATACTACATATACTATGCCTGATATAGATCATTTATTCCTGTAACGATATTTTTGGAGAATTGGGTAGGCATGGCGTTTTGCTAGAAACCAACCTTGTCTTGTAAATCGGTACAAGTGTAGTACTAGGTACTTACGTGTTCGGATAGTCCGACGACCGAATTTATTACCAACCTATCCGAGGATCTCATGGGTCGCTTCTCGAAGATTCACCGATGACGTATGACTCGCACTTTTAATTAATCTGGGATTAATTAGATGAGAGAGAAAATTAATCTGGGATTAATTGCGGAGATATTTTATCTAGGATAAAATATCAATAAAAGAGAGATAGCGATTAATTTGGAATTAATCGATAAATTAATATATTGGATATATTAAATGAAATTGGATTTCGACGCGGAATTAAAATTAGATTTTAATTCGGGTGAACGAGTTAATTTAGAATTAATTCGTTAGCGACGTGAATAGTGATTTCACTAGGTATAATCATTTAATTATGACGCAACAGAAAATTCGTTAATTTGGAATTAGCGAACCCGAGCCCGGGATTGTTTGCGAGCGCATTCGCATTTCGAATTCGAGTGGGCACGCAAGTCAAATCAAGCGTCAAATCATTAATCTCATCAAGCGTCAAATCATTAGTCACTTTGAGTGATGTGACAACTTTTCACTTGATTTGATTGATTGATGGATTGATGGTGGTAGTAAGCAAGCATGAAATTCAAAAAGTGGTATATGTTTAATTAATTTTGGAAATCAATTAACAATTACACATTTTTTTTCATCTCTCTCTTTTTCATTTTGGAGCCAAAACTCATTCCTCTCTCTTTCACGGTCTTGGACCGATTTCTTCACTGGTTTTGCTGGGCAAAACCGAGAATGAAGGGAAGTAAAAGTCATGATTTTGTTACAAAATCAAGAGTGCTAGCACACTACGAAGTCATGTGAAGGTGATAGGGAAGTCCACCCATGAGCTTGGAATCATTTCACGAAGCTTGGAGCTTGACGAAGGACCAACACTGGCCGAGTTTGAGGACTGCCCAGCAGCTCACTGCCGAGAGGTACAGAGGGCAGAAAAACAAGTTTTTTTCGTTGCCACGTCGCTCAACCGATCGATGTGAGTATTCCGCAACTCCCTCGTTGTATTCGCACATGTGTTTTATGCTTTGTATTCGATCCACGGAGCCGTAGAACTCCAACAATTGTTATCAGAGTGATTGAAAAGCATGAAATATGACTTAGGGTTAAAATTTGGGTAAAATGTGTTTGAGCATGATTTAATTAAATTGGATGTTTTAGTATGCTTAAAACATGTTTTATTGGGGATTGATTGGATCAATTTGAAGAAAAATTGTTTGGAATAAATTTCCCCAAATTTCTTAGCTTGGCCGAGAATGTGACTAGCCCTAATGTCTTGGTTTTTTGATTTTTTGATCATTGGATGTGTTGGAAATCATTTGGAAATGTTGATTTAATGTTGAATTTGATTCAATTGGATTGGATTTAAAATTGGACAAATAAATCACCATATTGCCGAGACATATGAAGCATGTATTGGGTTTGATTTTGATCAAAATGTGTTGGACACTAATTGATGTAATTAAGCATGATTAATTAGGCTAATTTTGTGTTTTGAAAATATTGATTTGGGTGATTAATTGTGTTATACACTTTAGGTAATTAAATTGTGAAATTGGATTTTGTAATTTAATTGAATTGGGCTAATTTTGAAAATTGGGCTTGAATGTTGTAAATGGGCTTATTGGGCTTGGTTGTACCAAGATGGGTTTAGGCTAAATTGGTTAGATCCAATTGGGCCCAAAACCACTTCCATAAAGTCCAAATGCGACTAATGGACCTTTAAAGTTTAATTGGGCCTAAATTGATTTCTAGGCTTATGGGGTTACTCCTTGATTAGACTTTGGTTATTGGGTTTGACCCGAGTTGACAAAAAGTCCACGCCTTAAGAAATTAATTGAAAGTCCATTGGACTTTAATTAAATTGACGTTGGACGTTAATCGGGCTTTGAGACCCAGAACGATTAAATTTGGAATTTAAATCGTAAAGGTTCGTTAAATAAAGTGTAGTATTTAATTTGGAATTAAATAGCGAATTAGTATTAAATACAAATTGAATTGGATTTAATTATGTAGTTTAATTTAATTCGAGAATTCGTACTTTGAGTACTTATTCGTAAAACGAGTTTGACTCGAGCAAAATCAAATCGTTGTTTGATCATTGGATGATCACTAATTATCAGATTAATTAATTTGATTAGATTGATTGATAACATGCTTGTGTGAATACATGGTTGCGATGCATGAATAATGTATATCAGATGGATATTAGATGGGTAGGGCAATTTTAGAAATTGTTGTAATAAATTTGGAATTTATTAATTGGACCTACGTGTCCAGCCTTATTACCTCCTTACTTTTTGTATTCTCTTCTCACCTATTCCCCTCAATGTAAATGATGTTTCTTTAAAAGTGTAGTGTAACGGGTAGAAGTAATACATGTGCTAGCGGGAGAGAGAAAATGGAGAGATTTGATCTAGGATCAATGTGTAAAATATCCATCTGCATATAATTATTATTTATTTATACGCGCTTTATTATGTGTTTAGAATGCATGTTTAAGGGTGTATGATGAAGAGACATTAACAAAGATAATAAATTGGTTGCCAATTTACACGCGAAAAACCCTCACAAAATATTAAGCGTTTTTCCTTCCATTGAGTGATTCTTACTCAAGATCCAAGACTGGCATTGGCTTGTTGGCCAAAGTCAAGGCCCTTGTCTGTCGCGAATGTGTTTGAATCACGAGAGCTTAGTTCCATATCGGTGTCTTGTCCAAGTTGTGGTTTGTTGGCCAAAGTCAAGACCACTTCTTGTCCATCGACATTGATTACGAAGCTTTCCATGGTCAATGGGTCGTGCTTAACTGAGATCACTAAGTTTGTTGTGCCAAAGCCAAGGCTTAGTTGATTCAGAGGAAAAAGGTTAGCTAATATATTGGATATATTGGCATATATAAGATATATGTTTCGGACTTGGATGTCCCCCTACTGGATCTAGGAATTGGATTGGATCCAATTGATCTTAGAGATCTACCTAGTTAATTATCATACAATTTGTTGGCCAAAGTCAAGATTGTGTGATATTTAACGGGATCCTAGCCCACTAGGAAACACGGTTTCCCGAGTACTCGACAGAGGGTTAGAGGCTCGCCAAAAATAGTGGGAGGCAAGAATTGAATTTGCAATATTCGTTTAATTACTTGCCATACGTGCCCAAACAAATATCATTCGTCAAATAAATTAAATGTTAGTTGGACTAATATTTAAATTGTTGTTTTAATAAAACAGTTGGACTGTATTCAAACAATTAAATTATAATTGATTAATATAGTTGGACTATAATATCATTATAATAAATAGTACCTAAATCGTTGATTAAATAGTTGGACTATTAGAATCAAGATAAAATTGAAAGATTGACATTTAAAACATAATCCTAGGGAAAATGTATTTAAATGGTTTAATTTTTCAAAATTGGGAATAAATTTCAGGATGGTCTTGGAAAATAATAAGTTACTTTATTTGATAAAATAACATATTATGCCTAAGCCCGGAGTTAAGAAAATAGTAGAGCATAATCTTTGGAAGATTTATGTGATGATAACTTTAGTGTTTAATCCATTATACTTACCGCAGTAGACTCCTTAATTTCTTAATCAGAAATAAGGATTAGATCCTTAAAGTATGATAATGAAATTGAAGGATCTTCATAGATCTATTTTAGATCTTAGAAGTACTAAATCGCAATAATAAACTCTTGGAGTGTTAATGACTATTCTCAAGGAGATAAAGTCAAAGTTTACAATAAGGCAAGTAGCGCAAGGCGCACCTTACTTCGATATTCTAGAAACCCGAGGCTTGGCCAAAGGCTTCTAGAGTGTTGAAATGGGCAAAGGCAAAATCATTATAATATTCTGGGAAGATAAAGGACATATCCCAAAATGTCTGCCCAAATGTGGCAAACGGGATCGCGGAAGCGTGACTGCCGTTTGGACAAGGCAGACATGAAGGAATTGAAGACGAGTAAGGCTCTGACTTCAAATATGATTGTCATTATTATGTTCATTACTAGTATTAAAATTAGATTTTAAATACTTAGTGTGATACGTAAAATATATGTACTGATGTTCAGAATCTGCTATGAGCATGATACTGACTTCATTTGAGATTTAATTTGCGAATTGTAAACGAGACAAAAGTCGCTGTTTTGACCGTAGATACCTAAGTTTAGGAACTACCCTAAGATGTGTACTTAAATTAGGAAACTGTTATAATGTAACTAGTTTCACTAGAAACATTATCTCTATATCAGTGTATAATCCGTTGCGGATTACCTTTATATTCTAGAACACTAAAGTGTTTTATTATATAAAGATGATATTGAGATAAACACATTAGATGTGAATAACAGAATTTATATTTTGAATATAAATAAATCTCAAACATACAACATGACAAACAAATAGCTCGAACTGATTTGATCAGAAGAAACTAATATGTGGCATTGTTGTCTGGGACACAATCAAACAAGAATCGTATATCCACACTTTCGAAGAGTGGGTACTAGGACTAATTTGATCATATTCAAATAAAGTCTACGAATCTAGTTTATTGGGCAATGTGCCTAAAACACTATTTACATGGTAAAAGTGTAAATGCCACCGATCTGTTAGCCCTAGGTCATAGTGAAGCAAGTGGGCCCATGTCTAGCTAGGCTAGAGGTGGATATGAATATTTCGTGACCTTTACGGATGTGGCATCGCGTTATGGTTATATGTTTCTTTTGAAACACAAATCAGAAACTTTTAAAGTTTCGACACGAAATAGACAAACAGATCGGCTAAAGTATTAAATCATCACGGTTAGACCATAATGAAAATACTTAAGCAATAAGTTTCTAATATACTTGAAAGAGTATAGTATTCTTTCAATGAGGACTCCTCCCGGAACACGTCAATTAGACGGTGTGTCCGAACAGGATAAACCGAATTTTGTTGGACATGATAATGTTAATCATGAGTCGCTCTGAGCTACCATTTCCTTCAACGGATAAGCATAAACAGTGCATAACTTATTTTGAATAAGGTTCCATTAAAATCTGTTTGACAGACTTCATATTAGATATGAACAGGAAAGAAACCAGGTTTCTCATTCCTGATTATTTGGGATGCTAGGCATATGTTTGGATGATACCAAACTAAAACCCAAATTGGATAAGTGCCAATTGTAGGTTATCCTAGGGATACCATAAGTATAGTACTTATAAAACTCACAAGAGAACAATTTTATTATTGCTCACCATGCGGTTTTCCTAAGAGGAATACCGATATGCAGTGGTAAGTGGGAGGATAGTATAACTCGATGAAAATCGGAGTAACACTATTCAAGGCACTGATTCCTTAATGGAACACAAATAGTTCATCAAGGATGAAACTATACCAGTAATCTTCAAATACAGAAGAACCACGTAAGTCGGAGAGAATCAGAACACAACCTGGGGTATGAGTTTCTGATCTCACCTCATAAAGATGTTAATCTTTTGAGGAATACCAACTGACTACGTATGAGGAAGTGATACAAGGTATCGACTCCCTAATATGGCAAAGTGTCATAACATCCGAAATGGATTCCATGTATATCAACTATTTTTGGATACTAGTTGATGTACCGCAAGGCATTGTGCCTATTGGTATTATATGTCTTCAAAGAAGACATACATGGATGGAAACATACCAACGTATAAAGCTAGGCTTTTAGCGGAAAGGTATAGTTATCAACATTATGTTGATTACGATTTAACCTTTTACCTGTTGCCACGGTAAATCCATTTGGATAATGCTTGCTAAAGCTGCATGTTTCATTTAGGAAATATGTCAGCTTAACGGGAAAATCGCTTTCCTGAAAAGGAAACCTTTCGAGGATGTTTACAACATCCTGTCGGTTTTGTCATACCAAGTTTGGATTGAAGCAAGCATTAGGTTCTTGGAATTTCCGTTTTGATGTAATCATAATAGTTTATGATTTAATTCAAAAGGAAATATTCGATCCATGTTTGGATTGAAGCAAGCATTAGGTTCTTGGAATTTCCGTTTTGATGTAATCATAATAGTTTATGATTTAATTCAAAAGGAAATTATTCTTGTGTATATAAGGAGGTTAGTGAGAGCGCACTGACAATAATGTCCTATATCAATAATGATGATATATGTCATTTCTTGGAAATGATATTCCCATAAAACAGTCGGCGAAAGCTTGGCTTTCGAGAAAACTCTCCGTGAAACCGTACATTGAAAAATGTACGTGACCTGATGTCTTATACGCTTTGAGCATATGAATTCACAAATAGGCCAATCCAAGTGATAGTCACTTGGTTGATATTAAGAACATCCATTAGTATCTTAGAGATCTAATGATGCTGTCTTATACCATGTAGAAAGAGAACTTGAAGTGACTGGGATCACTGCTGCAAGTTTCTTAACCGATAAATTGACTATAAGTCGCAAACGGTACTATACAGTTTTAATAACGATACAGTGAGCTGGAAATCTTCCAAGCAAGATACTGTTACCGAATAAACAACAAATGCGGGTTATTGCTGCAGCTGAGGCAGCAATAGAAGCCTTCTGGGTCGATAATGAATCTAATTAGATTAGATATAGTTATGTTAGCTGATGAGCTAGGCGTCAGCACAAGCTAAAGAATTAATGGTCCCATCAACGATCCAGATACATACTTCGACTATTCATTTGATTCGTTCGGATCATACATCGTGGCGATGTGATGATCGAATAAATCGCATCAGATGATAATCATACAAATCCGCTGACGAAAGCCTTTTCTCAGCAGTTTGATCCAACCGTACATAGTTCAGGTGTTAGACACTCGAGGGACTAGTTATAGGCCAAGTGGGAGATTTTTGGACAATTATGACCCATAGCGTCACTATTTGTACGGATCATGGTGTTGTTGTACAAATTAACTTTGTGACAAAGGAGATTGCACTCTTATCATTTGTGATTAGATCACCTAGATGTATAAATGATAGGAGGTCCTTATGATTTGTTCCTGGATTGAGAATGATATGAGACAATATCAGTCCACGAAGGATAAATCATTAAACATCCATAGTCAGAGTATTATCGAGATTGGACATCGATAAATACGTAAAAGACTAGTATTACTCTTGTGCGCGTTATGAGGGCACAACGACATAGTTCTCATATATTTGGGTATAGGATACTCATGCAAGTGTAATAGGAGGTTGTGTTTTACCGATGGTACGGGAAACAGCTTCGCTCTGGATAGACCCCCTCAGAATTCCATTGGTAGTATGACTATGTGTCTATAGAAGTCCGAAATCAGGGTAGGTGTATTTGGTCTTAACCTGAGACTTGCACCGCTAATACTTGCGACAATCAATATACTTTGGTTTTGGTCGTCCAGGGCTTTAACAGGTTCTGTGTACGCCTTTACTGGGTATATTGAGAATCGTAGTGTGTTGGGTGTGATGTCAAGACGGAAGTATCACTCCAGTCATATGGATATGATGATCGCGTAGGGATACAGAACTGGTTCTCTAAAGGGTTACAATCATCGGGATAATATGACTTGGTCATGATTATCCGATAATAAAGAGACTAGTTGCTAGTAATCTGATATATCCTTCGTACGGGGTAGACACTGTACCAGCCCCAGGCCTTGCATGTGATCATCCGATACTGGATCGAAATATGCAATACTACGTATACTACGCCTGATATAGATCGTTTATTCCTGTATGGATATTTTTGGAGAATTGGGTAGGCATGGCACTTTGCTAGAAGCCAATCTTGTCTTGTAAATCGATACAAGCGTAATACTAGGTACTTACGTGTTCGGATAGTCCGACGACCGAATTTATTGCCAACATATCCGGGGATCTCATGGGTCGCTTCCCGAAGATTCACTGATGACGTATGACTCACACTTTTAATTAATCTGGGATTAATTAGATGAGAGAGAATTAATCTGGGATTAATTGCGGAGATATTTTATCTTGGATAAAATATCAATAAAAGAGAGATAACGATTAATTTGGAATTAATCGATAAATTAATATATTCGATATATTAAACGAAATTGGATTTCGAAGCGGAATTAAAATTAGATTTTAATTCAGGCGAACGAGTTAATTTAGAATTAATTCGTTAGCGACATGAATAGTGATTTCGCTAGGCATAATCATTTAATTACGACGCAACAGAAAATTCGTTAATTTGGAATTAGCGAACTCGAGCCCGGGATTGTTTGTGAGCTCATTCGCATTTCAAATTCGAGTGCGGCATGCAATTCAAATCAAGCGTCAAATCATATGTCGCATCAAGCGTCAAATCATTAGTCATTTTGAGTGATGTGACAACTTGTCACTTGATTTGATTGATTGATGGATTGATGGTGGTAGTAAGCAAGCATTTAAGGCTTGACTTTTTGAAATTCAAAAAGTGGTATATGTTTAATTAATTTTGGAAATCAATTAACAATTACACATTTTTTTCATCTCTCCCTCTTTTTCATTTTGGAGCCAAAAATCATTCCTCTCTCTTTCACGGTCTTGGACCGATTTCTTCACTAGTTTTGCTGGGCAAAACCGAGAATGAAGGGAAGCAAAAGTCATGATTTTGTTGCAAAATCAAGAGTGCTAGCACACTACGAAGTCATGCGAAGGTGATAGGGAAGTCCACCCATGAGCTTGGAATCATTTGACGAAGCTTGGAGCTTGACGAAGGACCAACAATGGCCGAATTTGAGGACTACCGATCGATGTGAGTATTCCGCAACTCCCTTGTTGTATTCGCACATGTGTTTTATGCTTTGTATTCAATCCACGGGGCCGTAGAACTCCAACATTACGTACGAAGCTCATTAGTGTACATTGACAAGTATACACCTAGAATATGTCTTAATCCAAGACAATCATTATTGTGAGGATAAGATATAATTCAGGATCAAACTATGAGTCATATAAATGTGATTGACCTTGGAGGTATACCTTATGAATTTATGAAGGCCAATACCATCGATAGTGTGAGGTTGGAGTAAATGTCATGGGATCCACTTCTCATTATGATATTTTGATAGTCAAATTTCTATTTTTTCGTTAAATGAGATTACAGAATTACGTAAAGTAGTGAGAGGGTACTAATACATTTAAAATTCCATAATCAATTAGTATTTTTATTTTGAAATGAAAAATGTTATGATAATGTGTAATTGTTTTCTTGTAGACGGCTGCCGCAAATCCATTAAGTTGACTTTTGGATTCCAATAAACTGATAGGAGCCAAGAATTATTTCGAATGGGAAATGAACATTCGTCTTGTCTTGGGGTTTGAAAATTTAAGCTATGTAACGATCAATCCATTACCTGTTGAAATCGATCTTGACTCCACTCCTGAAGAGCGAGAAACTTTTTAAAAATGGAAGGATGATAACCTTAGGGTGAAATCCTACATTTTAGGATCAATGGTTCCAGATTTGCTCATACAGTACATAGAGGTACTAGATTCTTGGAGCATTATGAGAGCTTTCAAGGACTTGTTCGTGGAATCAAGAAATCAAGATATATCAAAGGTCTAAGGAATTATTCCATGCTTCACTTAAGGATGGAGGAGCTTTCAGCATTCATGTTTTGAACATGATCGACCAGATCCGATATTTGGAATGACAGGGCATTGTAATTGATAAACGGCTAAGCCGTAATTTGATTTTGTCTTCTTTTTCTCGTACTTATGCTGGCTTCATGTTAAAATTCCATATGCATTTGATGCAAGCTAGCTATAAAGAACTTCTAACACGTTACGCATGGTAGAGCATGATTTGAAGAAAGAAAACCCCACGTTGTACCTCCATGGTGGAGCAAGCTCTTCAAAGACATATATGAAGTCAAAGAAAATCAAAATGGGAAAGAATAAGATTTAAAAAAAAAACTCCAAGAAACACAAAACTGCCAGACCCCATATAGCTCGTCATGAATGTCTACATTGCAAAAAGTCTAGACACTGAAAGAAGGGTTGTCCAGAACTAAAAGGAAAGGCAAGACCCACATGTATGTCTTGTATTTTTCCTATTATTGACATCTCATTAGCCTTAGATGCAAATAGTGAATGGGTGTTAGACACTAGCAGTCCTACTCATATTTTCAACTCCATACAGTTCATGAGGGTTAAAAGAAGGCTGCATAAAGGGGGAGATCCAGCTTAGAGCTGGCAATGGCGAGACATTGGCTGTCAAGGCCATAGGAACAGTTGTTCTAGATCTCCTAAATGGATGTAAATTAGATTTACATGACAATTATTATGTATCCTCCCTTATCAGATAAATAATATCACTACCGATTTTAGATAATGAATGATATAAAATACATATTAAGGATGGAACTTTATGTTTATATGATAAAGATAAAAATTTGATATGTGATTGTTCTTTATCTAACGGTCACTATGTTTTGGAAACATATAGAGATGTCTTTAATGTAGAGGAAAATATAAGTAGAAGATTTGAATTAAATAATACTAAATTATGACATATGAGATTGTGCCACATAGGTTTTAGATGTCTATCAAAATTAGTTAAGGATGTTTTGATTGAAAATCTTACCTTAGATCCTTATCCAATTTGTGAGTCATGCATCCAAGGGAAAATAAAAAAGGCCCCATTTCTTGGTGCTAGACACCGTGTAAAATATTTATTGAAGCTAATACACAGCGATATGTATGGTCCATTAAATCATGCCACTCATGATGGTTCAATATACTTCGTGACTTTCACGGATGATAAGTCAATACATGGATATGTCTATTTGATGAGTCATAAATCAGAAACATTTGACAAGTTTAAAATATTCTGAAACAAAGTAGAAAAACAAACCGGTAAACAAACCACTTTTCTTGAAAAGTAATTTTTGAGAGAAATTAGGAATTATAGAAAGATTGAACTCGATGAGTTTGATCCTAACAGTAAGGAACCTGAGATGGAACAAGATATCCAACTAGGTGAAGGATCTACAACACAAATTCTACGTTAGTCGAATAGAATATCAAAGCCTCTTGAGAGATTATTTTTAACATCTGATGTGAGACTTGGTGTTCTATTCTTGGAGGAAATAGATCTGACTACGTATAAAGAAGTGATATTGTATATCGATTCGGGAAAATGGCAGGAAGTCATGAAATCTGAGATGGATTCTATGCCTGACAATCAAGTCTGGGACTTAGTTGAACTTCCTGAAGGAGTTAAACCTATTAGTTGTAAATGGGTTTACAAAAGAAAACGAGCGCCTGATGGAAATGTGGAAACCTTTAAGGCACGACTGGTAGTGAAAGGTTACACTCAACGTCCTTGGATTGACTATAAGGAAACTTTTTCACCAGTAGCCATGCTAAAATCCATTAGGATTCTTTTAGCCATTGCTGCATATCACGACTATGAGATATGGCAGATGGATGTGAAAATCGCTTTCCTAAATGGATTCTTCGAGGATGATATCTATATTGTGTTGGACAATTATGACCCATAGCGTCACTATTTGTACAGATCATGGTGTTGTTGTACAAATTAACTATGTGACAAAGGAGATTGCACTCTTATCATTTTTGATTAGATCACCTAGATATATAAATGATGAGAGGTCCCTATAATTTGTTCCTGGACAGAGAATGATATGAGACAGTATCAGTCCACGAAGGATTAATTATTAAATATCCCTAGTCAGAGTATTATCGAGATTGGACATCGGTAATACGTAAAAGACTATTATTGCACTTGTGCGCGTTTGTGAGGGCACAACGGCATAGTTCTCATATTTTGGGTATAGGATACTCATGCAAGTATAATAGGAGGTTGTGTTTTAACCGATGGTACGGGAAACAGCTTCGCTCTGGATAGACCCCCCGCGGAATCCCATTGGTAGTATGACTATGTGTCTATGGGAGTCTGCAATCAGGGTAGGTGTATTTGGTCTTAACCTGAGACTTGCACCGCTAATATATACGACAATCAATATACTTGGTTGAGGTCGTCCAGGGCTTTAACCGGTTCTGTGTACGCCAACAATGGGTATATTGAGAATCGTAGTGTGTTGGGTGTGATGTTAAGACGGAAGTATCACTCCAGTCATATGGAGATGATGGTCACGTAGGATACGGTACTGGTTCTCTTAAGTACTACAGTCATCGGGATAATATGACTAGGT
Source organism: Zanthoxylum bungeanum (assembly GCA_019454045.1). Taxonomy (NCBI): domain Eukaryota; kingdom Viridiplantae; phylum Streptophyta; class Magnoliopsida; order Sapindales; family Rutaceae; genus Zanthoxylum; species Zanthoxylum bungeanum. Next base: position 4,455 of record SKCR01041335.1, on the reverse strand, counting down.
CATAGTTATCCGATATAGAGACTAGTTACCAGACATCCGACATGTGCTTCGTACGGGGCAACACAATTCCAATCCAGCCCCAGGCCTAGCACGTGATCATCCGATACTGGATCGAAATACGCAATACCACGTATACTACGCCTAATATAGATCGCTTATTCCTGTAAGCATGTTTCTGGAGAATTGGGTAGGCATGGTGCTTTGCTAGAAGCCAACCTTGTCTTGTGAATCGGTGTAAACGTAGTACGAGGTACTTACGTGTTCGAATAGTTCGACGACCCGATTTACTCCACACATATCCGGAGATCTCATGGGTCGCTCCCCGAAGATTCACCGATGACGTATAACTCACACTTTAATTAATCTGGGATTAATTTAATGAGAGAGAAAATTAATCTGGGATTAATTACGGAGATATTTTATCTGGGATAAAATATCAATTTAGAGAGAGAACGATTAATTTGGAATTAATCGATAAAATAATATATTTGATATATTATACGAAATTGGATTTCGACGCGGAATTAAAATTAGATTTTAATTCGGGCGAGCGAATTAATTTAGAATTAATTCGTTAGCGACGTGAATAGTGATTTCGCTAGGCGTAATCATTTAATTACGACGCAACGGAAAATTCATTAATTTGGAACTAGCGAACCCGAGCCCGGGATTGTTTGCAAGCGCATTCGCATTTCGAATTCGAGCGCGGCACGCAAGTCAAATCAAGCATCAAATCGTAAGTCACATCAAGCGTCAAATCACATGTCACTTTGAGTGATGTGACATTTGAGTGATTGATGTGAGTTGATTTGGTGTTGATTGAAAGCATTTAATGCTTTGGTTTTTGGAAAAAGTTTTTGGTATATATGTTTTATTTATTTTTGGAAAATAAATTAATAAAACCTATTACATTTATTTTTCCCTCTTCTCTCTCTTGGTTCACGTTTTTCTCAACCCTTTGGAGCCAAAAACGATTTCTTCTTCTCTCTCGGGTCTTGGACCGATTTCTGCTTCTTCTGGGTTTTCTGTTTTGACCGAATTAGAAGGAGAAGCAAATGATCTTGTTGCAAGATCTATGTGCTAGCACACTCATGGAGGAATACAAAGGTGATAGGGAAGTGTCTTCATGAGCTTGGAATCACCTTGATAAGCTTGGAGCTTGGAGCATCAATGGAGGACCACCCAAAGCCGAAAATGAAGCTGCAGTTCACTGCCATTACCGAGCTTGGAGGGAGGCAGAAACTTGAAGTGCGTTTTTGGTTCATCTTCGTTGCATCTCTACCGATCCATGTGAGTTTTTCCGCACCTCATTTGGTTGTATTCAACTCGTTTTTATGCTTTATAAATGATCCTTGGGACTTGATTGAAACTGAACATATTGAACAACCAGAAAGTTTCTTATCTAGTGAGACTTCATACATCATCACAAAGGTCATTGGACAAAGATCATACAAGTTGAAGACATAGTCTGGGAAGCCAATTCAAAATTACTGGAACACAGTATTCCTCAAATGAAACTACGGGTAGCCCCAACGGACTAGTAGTCACAGAGTAGCCACACGACAAATGACTATTCTCTGACTAGGGGACAAAGAGACTACTACTTGTAGACTTTTTACTTAGCATTTTTTGCATTAAAATTTTTATTGTTTTCAGACTCAAGACTTTAGGACAGCTCCCCCAATATATTGAAGTTTTTCAATTATATTTGTCCTATACGAAATTTAATTAACCATGACCTAGGATTCACCTATGCCTAAGTCTCGAATCGACAAGCCCATGCAACTAAGACTTAGCTTTCTCCAGGCCAAGTCTTGAGTCGATGACGTTACAAAGTTATTAGGACTTGGCCTTCATTTGGGCTTAGGTCCCAAATCGACATTAATTCCAAATGACTGAGACTCGCTATTCATCTAAGCCTAAATCTTGTATTGACATGAAGACCAAGCGATCAAAGACTCGCCATTCATTTGTGCTTCAATATCGAGTCCAAACAGTAAGGACTCTGACAAACTTCAAGCTTCAAAATAACTTATGCTTTGAAAAGAAATATTCCCAAGGCAAAATGATTATATAAAGAAGACAAAAAAGGCTCAAAATAAAATTCATATTGCTTCATCAATTAAGTTTCTATACAAACTTAAAAATATTCTAAAGAAATTAAGTAAAATAAAAATGAAGTCAGTCTCCCACTTCTTGGGTCTCATGAACCTCGTCAGCATGAGCGTCTTGATCTTTGGAGGCTGAAACACCCTCACCGAAAATTTTATGTTCATGGACCTCGTGTCTGGCGTGCTCCTGAATCCACTTCTTCGGACGCCAAATTTTGTGTTCATCCACCAGGAATTTCTTCATCAGGTTACTCATCTCTTCCAGCATTGCCTCATAGGTGACTCCCTCTAACTGCTCCACCAGCTCATCCTTCTCCCTCTTCAAGCTTTCCACACTTTCCTTATAGGCCTCTATCTCAGCCGTATGTTGGACAATTATGACCCATAACATCACTATTTGTAAAAGACATTGTGGTTTTTGTACAAATTAACTATGTGACAAAGGAAATTGCTATTTTATCATTTTGTAATTAGATTACTTTGATATATAAATGATAAAAGTCCTTATGATTAGTTCCGGATTAATAAGATATGAGACAGTATTAATCCACGAATGGTTTAATCATTAAATATCACTAGTCGTAGTATTATCGAGACTGGACATCGATAATGCGGAATCGACTAGTATTACCATTGTGCGCGTTATGGAAGCTTAACGACATAGTTCTCATTTATTTAAGTATATGATACTTATGCAAGTGTGATATGAGGTTCTGTTAGCCGTTGGACCGGGAACAGCTTCGCTCTGGATAGAACCCTCGGAATCCCATTGGTAGTATGACTATGTGTCTATGGGAATCCGCATCAAGGTAGGTGTATGTGGTCTTAACCTGAGACTTGCATCGCTAATACTTGCGACAATCAGTACGCTTTGGTTTTGGTCGTCCGGGGCTTTAACAGGTTCTATGTACGCCTCTTCTGGGTTTATTAAGAATCGTAGTGTATTGGGTGTGATGTCAAGATGGGAGTATCCCTTCAGTCATATGGAGTGATGATCACGTAGGGATACATAACTAGTACTCTCATATGCTGCAGCTATCGAGATAATAAGATAAGGTCATGATTATCCGATTAAAGAGACTAGTTGCTAGTGATCCGATATATGTTTCGTACGGGGCAGACACAATTCCAGCCCACGGCCTAGCATGTGACATCCGATACTGGATCGTAATACGCAATACTTATTATACTACGTCTGATATAGATTATATATTCTTCGTTGAATATTTCTGGAGAATTGGGTAGGCACGATGCTTTGCTAGAAGCCAACCATGTCTTTTAAATCGGTAAGAACGTGGTACGGGTTACAGACGTGTTCGTATAGTCCGATGACCGGATTTACTGCCAACATATCCAGGGATCTCTTGGGTTGCTTCCCAAAGATTCACCGATGACATTTGACTTGAACAGAATTAATTTGGGATTAATTAAGAGAGAGAATTAATTTGGGATTAATTACGACAATAATATATCTGGGATAAAATTCTAATAGAAGAGAGAACGCGATTAATTTAGAATTAATCGATTAAATAATAAATATTGGATATAATTGAAATCAGATTTCAATGCGGAATCAAAATTGGATTTTAATTCGTTCGAACGAATTAATTTAGAATTAATTCGCAAGCGACTTTCGTAATAATTTTGCGAGGCATTATTATTTAATTAAATTATATTTAATTACGTCGCGATGGAAAATTCATTTAATTGGATTAAACAAACCCGAGCCCGAGCGAAGTTGCGTGTTGAGTTATTCGACTTAAATTTGGAATTTAAAAGTGGTGGGACCCACTTGACTTACATCAACATGTTTGACATTTGATGGAAGTTGTTATTGGTTGAGTAAAGCTTGAATTGCTTATGGAACACTCAAACCAAAACCAACACACTTTTTTTTACTTTTTGAAAGATATACACAACTTTTGTGAGTTGACTTTGATTAAGGTTTTGGAAACAAATACAAAGAAAACACAAAAGCTCTCATTTCTCTCCCAATTGCCGTGAACTTCATAATTCCTCTCCATTGATTTTGCTTCAAAATCAAACATTGCTAACATAAAAGGAGTCAAATAAGGTGATAGGGAAACTCACCCTTGAGTTGGAAACAACATAGAAAGCTTTGAGCTTCATCTACATCTCTTGAATTTTCTTAAATCTCAACCGATCAAAGAAAGTAATTTCCGCAACTTGTCTTTGATTTATTCACACACATATCATGACTTAGAGACCTTGGGCATGTCTATGACACTAACACCGTAGACATCTCCGTTCAAGCTTCAATGTTGCTTGGGTCGATTCAGCCACATTTTCAGCCCTTTTTGTCCTTTTTTCGGCAGCCTCAAGC